>JAHWFP010068575.1:13391-35615 GCA_023313725.1 Lithobius niger | reverse complement strand
CCCAATTCGTTGGCCTCAAGAAGGTAACCAAGGTATAACACATTTGAAGTCTGGACGAACGTAAAGTACCGATTTATCTCCAAAGCTACCTCATCCATCAGGCATCATCACCAACAGACATGCAATCGTCCACGTGAGCACACAAGGCCATGAATTGTTCGTTCCTCTTCAACAGAAACACACATGGATCACTCGCAAGCTGGCGAAGCCCGCACTTCAGCATCGTGTCTCTAAGATGAAGAAACCAACAACGTCCGGAAGAAGGAAACCCATACAACGCCTTAAGGAGATGACACACCACATCACCAGGTGGGCGAGGACAGCCCGCTGGCGGCGAAAGATAGGCTTCCACGTCGATTTTTGAGCGGATGTACGCAGACGCTACGTCGTAAGTTCTCACAGAATACGATTTTGCCGCAGCTAAACTCCAGAGTACTTTCAGCGACTGAGCTTTAACGACAGGAGAGTCACTGTACAGAAAGTCGATCCCAGGGCATTGGTTGCACCCACAGGCAACTAGTCTGGCCTTGTATTTATGCAGAGATCCATCCGAGTTGTACTTCTTGGTAAACACCCACTTTGACCGCACAATTCTTTTTCCGGCCGGCCGCGGAACAAACTCCCAAATAGTGAGGTCGTCCAGCATCTGCAATTCTGTGTTGACGGCCTTCTTCCACTCTGCACTGTCCGGGCGCTGCATTGCCTCTTTAAACGTCATAGGATCGCCGTCAGGAAGTGTCGTCACCACCCCACAGAAGATCCACGACTCGTATGGGGTATAGGCAAACTCGGCCTGAGATGGGTTGGTTGTTCCACTGACGGCTTGTATCTCATCGTCACTCGTGTTGTGGTCGGTCAGTGAGGGCTCAGGAGGAGGCAGAGCATCGCACCTGGGAACTCGTGGGGGAGAAGCAAATCCCTGCGTGCAAATCTCGTCAACGGAGGGCGGCAGTGTCAAATCCTGCGAACATTCCAATAGGGGCAGATGACTGGTAGTCAGAGGACAACTTGGAATCCACCACGGCTCGCGGGACACTTGGGAACATTGGAGAAATCTAGAGGGTTTAGGTTTACTTGAACTACTCGAATCCACCGGTTGGCGAGCCTTTGGGAAGGAAACTTGAACGGCATTCCTCTCAAACAGATTCCCTCTCTCGGCGAAGAAGAGGTTTAAGCCATAGGGTCGTTTGTTGGAGCGGACATAGATGCCCCCTCGTCTTGTGTTACAATTGTAATCGGAGTGCATGAGCATCCCTAACGAGATGAGGTTGGTTCTAGCATTCGGAACCAGGATGACGTCACGCAGTAAAACGGAATTCTTGTAAAGAGTGCCGTCGGGGGTCATACCAACGATACAGACATCCCCAACAGCGTATCCTGTGGTAAAACATCCGTTTGTTGCGAGTTCGATGCGAATTTAACGGCAGGCATCAAGGCAGACAGTACAGTCTATCCTATTTAAAATCGTCGCCGTCGCACCACTGTCTAGCCGGTAGAGGACGCGACCCGAGTCTGGGGGGACGCTACAACCATCATTTAGGCTGAGACCATAGGCTGATACAACCTCCATCTGGACTTAAAACAGCAAAAATACTATGATAATCTTATGGGAGCAGATTTAGGAGTATGAAACAACTCTATAAAGAGGGCCCCACCGACTTTACTACACATACGGAAACAGTGGAGGATTGTGAAACGGGATAAAAACGAGGAAATCGGCAAAGCAAGAGGTAAATTCCTCATAGGGACGTAGAATATGGTTAACCAACCGAGCAAGTAACATAAAACCGAAGGGGATGACGAAAGCTTAAAGTAGTGATGGAAATTAAAAGTTGTGATATTTCACACAGAAGCAACAAAAGGTGCAAGATACGAGGAAAAAAAACCCTTCTCTGTACTACAAGGAGGAGGACAGACCCTTACAAACAAGGCTCGTACACAAAGGTACAAGAAAATGTTATAAGAGGGCAGCCAAGTTTTGTTTCCCTAAAACTATGAAAAAAAAACTGAAAAAGAGCAGATTAATTGAATGTACATATCAAAAGTAGAAAAGAGCTTAAATCTAAACATCAGGATACAGGTTAAAGGCAAAAGAGACCTGCTGCAAGGTGTGCTCCACTCCTAAGACGTTTACCAAAGTCATAGGTACTAGTGTGTTTCCAGATAAAATAAAATAAAAAACTGGGGAAACAAGTTTAAGTTCAGGTATCTGTTGTGTTACTACGGGTAAGTCAGGCTGGTTGTTGCGTAAGGCAAAATGAGTTAGGGTCATGGATAAGACAATAAAGTATTGATTACGTTAGGTTACGATATAGCCTAACAGTGAGTAAAAGTTGCAAAAAATACATTCATCAAAGAAGTTGCAAAATATGGGCGTAGATGTACCTCTGACTGTTTTATTTGTGTAACATGCGGTGGGGCCATACCAGCTATGGCGACTCGACTCCACGGGTTACACCATGATGCCCCCCTTAGTTGGCACTTCGGGAGCATAACCAGCCTGTTATTCGTATTAGGGATTAAGCACCAAGTCTAAATTTGCCCAATACTTCTGATTATGCTATTGGCAGCATCACAACTTCGATAGCAATCCGCGAGAAGCATGATTGTCTGTCAGTTTCCAGGTAACAACAAGTAACGCAGGCAAGCCATCCAAATTCAGCTGCCCAAAAGCCAAACAAACCAAATAATTTTGACATATATAATTATATACTTATAATTAAATACTAACTCACACGTAAAACTGTTGGACTATGTACGACAAATGTTAAATCGACCGAAGCTGTCTCGTCATTTTGGCAGTGTTCTATTACTTTCGTCAACAGAAGCCTGGCGAGGTGAAAACAGTTTACAATAAATTTACACGTGTTAGTCTGAAGCATGTGTACATCAAGGATCAATTGAATAAAATCGTAGTTAGTAAATTGAGAGTATTAGTTGTGTGATGCGTTTATGCATTTTCAATGCAGCCGCTCGTTTGTTTGGATACGTAGGACAAACCGGTACAAAGTGGAGCGGCAAATGAACATCTTTTTTGTCCACGAGGCTTTTCACGAGAAATCTTGTATCCAGACGTTAAGCTTGTAGTGTTTCACGAATCTTCTTTCAAGGATTGTTCTGTTGACAAACGTTTTGTATCCTAGCACGAAACAAGGAATCTGCACTTCGTTTTCTTTTTCATGGCCTTACCAACGCAGCTTACTTTCATTGCGCACCGCCACTTACTTTAATTGCTGCAGCTAGCGCCAATTACAATCATTAAAAAATAGCAAAATTGTATGTGCCTCCTCCCCTCCCTTCCCCCTACCAATTCTCATGCCAACTTGTCACAGTGTTTTTTTGTTATTTACCAAGACTTCTAACAGGTCGGCTATCTGTTTTCCAGCGAACCCCAAGCATTCCTTTGCCTCTTGAATTTGAATTCATTAAAAAGCTGGAGGGCCCAAAGCCTTGCCCTTCCATTACTTCCAATAGGGAGTTGCTTATTTGCATGAATGTCTACAATAATACGTCTTATTACTGAAGTGTCAAAAAGACCGAGACACGATCGTTTTTTTCCCCGGCATCTACACATCACTTGCCTGGAAAAGCTACAGGCTTAACGTACCTTGAATGAGACGTATAGAAAACCTCACGACACTCCAGTAGCAGCCACTGCATACTTTCTGGCTTGTGTGCTACTTCAAACATTCCAAATTCACTCATACTAGATTCAAAATACTTTACCACGTTTTAAACTATCTCCCGAGCTTGACTGTATTAAGTTTTACCACGCTTCCCTAACGAAGTTGAATTCGACTCCATGTCTGGGCTCGATTGAATTCACTGTCAGCAAGGCACACCAATCGTAAATGCAAACACGGGCGATATTCGACGAACGCCGAGTCATTCTGTATGCAGTCGGACTCTAGAAGCATGAATAGTACACAAGTCATTCTTGGCAGTACAAATCGAAGTAGAATTTGTTGATCATTGCCTCATGGAGAAGACACAGGCATCGAGGCCTTCAGGATATCTAATGGGATTCCAAACGTAGTTCGCTTTCTACTGCTACAATGCATGCTTTCAGTTGATGTGTGCTTCTTTGGAGTGCACAGGGGGGGGGGGAGTAGGAAGAGGTATTTCCTGAGAATCCAAGGCTAGTTCGACTTTTCTGCTAAGAATGACTCGTGTACCACCATGCATGCTTTCACACGATAGCAATAATTAGTCGGATATCAGCCTCACGGAACTGGCGTTAGGAGGTGCTGAGGGGTCTTGGGGGAATTTCTTGGGAGTTCCATAGCTAGTTCGATTTGTTCTCAAAGAATGACTTGTGTATCAAATTTAATTCTTGAACACTACCTTCAAAAAATTTTTGGTCAGGCCTCTGGTTGGGGGAAGAGGGGAGGTGGGCATTGGATAACCTTGCAGAGAATCTCGAGGGCATTCCATGCCTAGTTCAACATGTACTGTGAATCACTTATGTACCAAATTTCTTGTTTTTAGCTGGATCTGCAATAATTTGTTGGTCAAGCCTTGGGGAGGGGGAATAGAGGGCAGCTGGGCGGAGAAGCCTTGTGGGTTCTGGTTCGATACGTACTGGTAAGAATGATCAGCGTGCCACAATTCCAGCGTTTAGCTCGATATGCAATAATTTGTGAGTCAAACCTCAGGGAGGGGGAACAGGTTCCACTGGGGCAGAGCCTTGGGGGAAATATCACAGGAGTTTCATGGCTGGTTCAATGTGGTTGCTAAGAATAACTTGTTGCGACAATTCAAGCATTTAGCTCTATCAGCACAAATTTGTTGGTCACGATGCAAAAGTATGTGGATGACCAACGGGAGCAAAGGGGCCAGGGGGGGGGGCTAAGACTTCAAGACGTTCCATAACTAGTTCGATTTCTACTGCTAAGAATGACTTGTGTACCAAATTTCATTCTTTTAGCACTATAAGCAAGAATATGTTGGTCAGACCTTAGGCATGGGGGCATAGACTTTGGGGGGGGGGGGGAAATGGACGACCTCGGCGAGTACCTCGACGGGTTTCCCTCGCTAGTTCGAATTATACTGCTATGAGTGACTTGAGTACCAAATTTCATGCTTTTAGCTAGAACTGCAATAATTTGTTGGTCAAACCACAGCAAGGGGCAGGGGGGGAGGGGGGTGCTGGAGGGAGCCTTGGGGGTAATTACTGACGGGTCTTTGGCCGGTTCGATGCTTAGTGCTAATAATGACTGGTGTGCCACACTTTAAACTTTTAGCTCAATCTTCAATAATTTGTTGGTCTAGTCTCAGGGAAGGAGAGAAGGGGCAGTAGGGGTAACCTTGGAGCTTTTTTATGGAGGTTCCATGGCTGATTCGATGTGGGTGCTAAGAAGTACTTGTGTGCGGGAAATCAAGATTCTAGCTCGATCAGCAAGAATTTTTTAGTCGTCAGGCTCACGGAACCTGGGTGTGTGGGTCCCAGGGGGCAGGGGCCTGGGGGGAGTTCTAAAGGGTTTTCCATAGCAATTTCGATTTGTACTGCTAAGAATGATTTGTGTACTAAATTTCATGCTTTTAGCTCGAAGTGCATGATTTTGTTGCTTAACAGCTGTACTAGTGAGTACAAAGAGTTCCAACAACATCAAGGACAACAACAACAATATAGCCATGCTGAGGAGGCTAAACAAATAGGTTGTTGTCAATAAAATTTTTATTGCAGTGGAATAGGAATGACACGACCCCACACACCGAATTTCCTTGGTCTATATTAAATTCTGAGGAAAATTATACGGCTTCAAACTTTTACATTTTCCCAACAAGAATATCAACAACAACATTGCATCACTTTAAAATAACGTTCAGAAGGGCCTGGTACTTGTTTATAACATATATTTTAATCTAGAAAAATTGAAAATACGTTCAATTGTTCGATCCCTGGCTGAGAGCAAACTTTTTCCAACAACAACAACAACAACAATATTGTCGCCACATTAAAATAGCACTCAAAAGCCCGTAGGCCATGTCGATACCTACGTTGGTTCGATTTCCAGATGAGGGCAAAGAGTCCGAACTTTGGCACAGTATACAATACAATACAGTACAATACAATACAATACAATACAGTATACAATACTGAGTATACAATACTGAGCTGGAGTTTAAGGAATTCTTCGTCATGGCCATGGTTACAGTCTAGGGGTGATCTGCTCACATTTACGAATGGGGGTTGGGGAGGGGGAGGAGAATCTCAATAGAATGCGAAGAGGGAAACCTGTTATTCTACACTAGGGGAAAATAGACCAATGTCAAGCCCAATAACGTAATGGTTAACGATTTTTTTTAATTTTTAATGAAAAACCTTGTTATGGCAGAATAACAATGATTCTTATGAAACTTGACTTGAACAACCATAAAATTAATTAACATGTATACTACAATTAATCACGGAGTTATCAATTTCAACCTTTTTTTGGTATCATTGAATTTTACCACATTGCAAATGACGAATTACCAGTCTTTTCTAAATTAGCTCCAAGACTTTGTATTTCATTTGGATGGAGTAGTTAACTTGCAGAGTTACGCGTATGACTGAAGGATGTGCTATTACTTCTTTTTTTGAAAATTCTGAACATCCGAAGTTGCATGGCTCATGGCAAAATAATAGGATGTGTACACAATACAGCACCATTTGTGGAATGCCACAAAATACAGATAAAGCCTTTACAATACAAGATCAGGAGCATATTAATATTTCCCCACTATCATGCACGAAAGTGGAAAAAACAACCATTACTACAAGCATTTCCAAACGTCGTTTTTAAATAACAGCTACTGGAAAACAACAATATTTCTCAAATTAGCCTAGTGCCAAGATTGCAATTCACCAAAGTTATTGCAGTAAAATTATTAGACTGATTAATAACATGCCAGCTGTTAAATCTCGTTACATTCGTCTGTTAACTCACGAACTGTAGTTGCAAAAACCTTTTTCAAAATTTTCCATATATTCATTCATATAAAAAGACTTCAACAAGAAAATCACGGTAGGGGGTTTTACAGTACCTTCATTTAATTAAAAACAGTTACGGATGTGTTGATATTAGAATCCAATATCATTCATTCACGGCTCGTATTGAATGCAACAAATAAGAACATTCGACCTCATTTTTTTACCAAACCACTGAAAACCGCAGATTCGCCACCACTCTGAACGAAGCTTAAAAAGTACATATTCGTCTTTTGAATTGGTATGAGAGAAATGCAAATTCCAGTAAAGGCTTCTGGTGGTGTCGAGAGTCCACGCACACTCCTTCTTATCCACTCGGCATATTTATCGAAAAGGTACATCCTCACACATCGAGAATCTAAAAAAAAAAGCATGGCAGCTTGGCTGCCGGAAAACCTCCAACTACCGTCCACCCCCGTCCATCTGCTGAAGAGATTCACGAATGAACGACGTAACACTTTTACAATAGGAAAGAGTTTTGCATAAAATTTAATACAAACAGAGATCAGAAAATTCCACCCATAACACAACCATATTAAGCAAAAAATCCATAGGGTTAAACAATAATTATAATAGAAACGTAATCACGCACATATCAATACCAAATAACAATAAATAAAAGTTTAACCCAAATGTATACCACATACCTTACATACCATCCAAGGTTCACCGAGAGCCACCAGGAACGCAAAAACAACAAATTCGATTCGCCAATGCTGGTAAAGACAAGACCCAAAGACAAGACCCATAGTAATAACGAAGTATGTTAAGATCGGGAAAAAACCTGACATCCTTTGTTTCAATTATTTTGAAATTCATTGTCAAAACCATCTAGATAAATTTGCCGATGATACCAATATTGGCACACGAAAAATGGTAATAAAGAAAATGGGCTACAAAAAAGTCAGTTATCGGTATTTCAAGAAGACATAAATCATATCAAAAACCAAAACTGGTAAATGGGGCCGCCAAGTTCCGAATGGTTCGGCCCTTCAAAGGAGTGATATCAACACACCAAAACATTCGCCACAAGTTTTCATTTAACGTCCAAAGTATTATTCGGTGCGATTAAGTTAGCGAATGTTTTGGTGTGTTGATATTACTCCTTTGAAGGGCCGAACCATTCGGAACTTGGCGGCCCCTTTTACCAGTTTTGGTTTTTGATATGATATCACTCCTTTTTTTTAAAAAAAGGACTCAACTCCACTACCGTGCAGATGAGTAATAAAGTGCCACGTCAACAAGAAATTGGTTTTCAACAATTTGCTACTATTTTTTGCCTATAGGCCGAACCATTCTCAACTTAGTCACCTCTTTATTGGCTTTTGGTTTGGTTTTAATTTTGTTGTAATTTGTTGTATTTAGTTAGTTTTGGTGTGTTGATATCACTCCTTTGAAGGGCCAAACTACTCACAACTTGGTGGCCTCTTCACCAGTTTTAGGCTTTGTTTATTTTGCATTGTTTTTACACTTGGTGAATTGGACGTGAATACAATTTCTTTGCAACGTCGTTTAGATTTATCGTGATTCACTAGTATGTGTCTAAGCACGCACGTCAGTATACACGTTCTCATTGTCGGAACTTTGGCCGTCCAATGAGAGACAATGCCAACAAACTAACAATGGTTATAAAAATATTTTCGTACTTACGCACCCTCCCACGCCATCCCTGTTACGCCCCCAGGCGCCAAACCATTAAAGGTACGCAGTTCGTATTGTAGTGCACCCATTTGTCCAATTTCATAGCTGGAAGCCTTCTCGTTATCTGGGAATCGATCAATAATCACCCTATGGGAACTAACATGGGGATGAGCGGACTAGCTAGCTAGTTAGAAACACATTTTCAACGTTATTGAGGGGCAGATTTTGCATTGAAAGCAGCATAGCTGGCATTCAAATACGAGTTAATTTTTGTCAGGTGGGTCATTGCTCTCGATTTCAACACAATTTAAGCTTTTGTACCGCATTATTTTTTCCTAAGTACCTGAAATGTGCCCAACTATGCTTCAAGATATAAGTCACTGACGCAATGGCGTCGCGCTTCAATGGTTTACAACCTCGACAATTGAATTAATGTGATGTTTGTTGCCTGACTCGGCGCGACACACTAGCGTGTGTCTAGACAAGTTCTGGAATGGTGCATTTTGCGGAAGCTCGCTATCCACCCACAAAAATCATGTATTCTGCATATAAACAACCCTAAGTCGACTTATTGCTGGGGCAGTAGTGCTTTGAGCTCTGTAAAATCTACAACGGACCACCTCAGTAACCACCTCAACATTTTTACCAATATAAATATCGTTATTTCTAAAGCAAACTCTGACCCCTTATTACTGTAACATCACGTCATCAGGACATTTATTTTAAACTCTATTTAACACTGTTACACTTGAATATGCATTTAACTTTCGGTGCCCCCGTTTAAAAAAAAAAGATTTGGTGACTCTCGAAAATGTAAAGCGCCGTTTTTCAATACGTGTAGAAAACTTACGAAATTTTATTTATGAGCAACGTCTTCTCTGCCTTAATATTCTATCTATTTCCCAGTGATTTATTCATTCCCTTAAACTAAAAGTCATAAACGAGAAGGACGAATGGGTCAGCCATACGCTCTTTTCTCGACCAAAACTAATCTGGAATGGATTGCCCGAGCCTGTGGTCTCTGTCTCCACTATAATTTTTAAAAAAGATTTGAAACTCAAATTTCAAATATATTGCCCAAATTTATGCTGTTTCACCATAATAAAATAATGTGCATATTTTTATTTTTGACTTTTTGTAAGGAACTATCTTTCTGTAAGATTTTGGAGTTAGGTTTATATGATTTTGAACATACTATTCTCTCGGACAGCAAAACAAAGTAAAACTGAATAAACTTGTGTATTAATTTATTATTTATAAGAAATTCCAGAGTAGATATTATTATTTGTATTACTAATTCCAGGGTATATTTCGAATTTCTGAAATATTAATGCCTATCAATATTTATTGTTTTTTCCTGTAACTTATTACTTTATTTATTGTATAACTTATACATACGCTTTTGCACATCACAACCTTATGTCATGTAATGCCCTTGTAGCTAATTGACAAATAAGTTTAAATTAAGGGTTCTTTAATCAAAATGAAAATTCTTTGTCGATTCTGGTTTCAGCAGGAGTAGCATAAAGGAGTTCCCAAAGTGCCCAGTGCTACAGAATCCATGAAAAATTCTACCGTATGGTCCATCACGGTGGCCAGTTGTTCAACGAATGGTCGTGATATTATTTATGGAGACGTACGTTTAAAAATTGTGCCGAGTAAAAAATGTTACTGATGGTTTAATTGGTCAAAGCAAACTAGATCTAACAAACAACCACGTAGATACGAGTTTGATGGGCGACATGAGTTTGGTTTTTCACCAATGCCAGTTGGGAGTTTCGCCTTCTGGCTGAAGGCCAGTACTCGCATGGGCTGCTACTTCAACGCCGACTAGCAATTCTTTGGTAAATTAATGCTTTGTTGAATGGACTGCTTTTTTAATGACCTGGCTGATGTAGGAAAACAAGGCTCACAAGTTCTATCACACCTAATCACACGCGGTAGATTAAGGAGGAAGATTTACAAAATGGATACATCACACCATCCTACGGATGTTTGGATGCGGTGATTCAGCTTATCTTGTGGGGTTGGATGATTTTTAAGCCACTTGCTTGATACCTTCACATTTTATTCTATTCTGTTCGTGAATATATGAATTTGCAATTAAAAATAAAAATAAAAAATGCAATTTGCAATTTGCAGTAGACAACTACAATGACATTCAAAACACATTTGTTTTGACCTAGGTTACAAAGTCACCTTTGAAACCTACACAAACCAGACGAATGGTCAGTCATCTTAGTGACTTAATTACATAGATGTATTGAAGAAGTAGAGCTTTGAAAATGACTAAAAAAAAAACGACAGTAATCCAGCCTTTAGAAAGGCAGAGGTGTAGTATTTAGGATGCACAAATTATGCCAGCAGAAAGGGGGTGGAATGGATGAAGAAGAGCATGTAAACCGGTTGTATCAATTCAATCAACGAAAATATTCATACGGTAAGAAGAAAACTACAAGGAGTAACTACATGAACGGTGTAAATAAAAGTCATATTTTTTGTCCAAAAGCAACCTACCATGGGTGTTTTAATACTTAACGAGGTATAAATCATACAAACAGTGCTCCATAACACCCCAACCTATACCACTTCGTAAATGCAAGGAAGAGTATTTGGACATTTTTGTTTGTTGTTTGATGAACCATTTTAGAGTTTTTAATAAAACTCCTCATTTCAAAGCAGCATTCAAATTTATTTCGAGACAGTAATTTTAGTAATTACTCGTATGTTGATAGGTATTGAGAAGCCAAAAGCAGGTTGTCAACAAGAGCTGCAACAAAGTTGTTATTTTGTTAACCTAATAAACACTAATCCTTTTCATGATAATATGACCTTGGTACAATCCGTTCTTAATGTTAGTTGCATACTTACAATTTAAGTCCCTGCCCGTATGCCACTTGTATGTAAAATGATTAGCAGAGCATCATGGATTACAGCTATATTTTTGCTGTTTACACACACTGGAAGTAAGTGGAACACCAAAAAACTATCTTTCATAACTCTATATTGATATATCGACTTGATTTCACATGCTGTGTAGCCGTCAGTATTAAACTAGGTATTTACCAAGGTCGAATGATTAATTTTCAAAGCGACTGTAGGTATAAAGTACAAAACACAATAGTGCATAAATTAAGATTTTTTTCAAACAAGGATAGCATTTCCCTAGCGTTTTGCACGCCTTTCTGTAGATTTCAGAAGCAAAGGTCTATACGCTCACACATTTTCAGTTAAAGCATGTGGCCTTTTCAAACTTTAACAAGTTTATTACAAATTTATCTTTACATTTACTATGTTTCTCTGAAACCATTTTAAGTCAGGCACACCTGTCATTTTTTAAATTCACGTTTACCTGCCACTTTTTTTTATTGGCGGAGCGAGCGAGCGAAGCGAGCGAAGCGTAGCCTATAACGGACACCAAATTGCAAAATGTTGGTTGGTTGGTCCGTTGGTCTGTTGGTTGCACATTTTTAGTCTGGGTGGAGCCCAAACGAAACACCGGATTGGAATGAAATTTGGTACAACGCTTGATACCCCAAACAGTATTGCTGAGACAAAATTTGACGTAAATCGAACAATTAGTACGGGAGAAATAACAAATTTTCGAATTTATTTCTAACACTTACCATTGTAAATTTGGAATCGTGAATAGTTAAGGAATTCCGACGAAGCATACACTGTGCTGCTGGTAATCAAGTGAACTTAAAAAAAAACGCCAAAATAAATCATCGTAGCTTCCTTACAGGTAACTATCTTTTTTGACATAACTCAACGAAATAATAACATTTGATCATAACACTTTAACCACCAGAGGAAGACAAGCAAGTGGGGAAAAAACCAAGGATTCGTTAACGACTCACATTCGTTTCATGTAAAAAAAAAGAATGCTTGCAGGAATTCAGCCAACATGGCAACCAAAGTGGCGTTGACACTATCAACGGGAATCTCAAATTTGAGACATCAAATCGCCGCTGCAGGAGGAAACCGTTCATATAATACGACAGTACACAGCAGACTACGTATTTATATCACAACACAGAACAATAATTTGGCCTCGTATTGTAATTTCAAGATTCCTAGATTGCTTTGGAAACTACACTCTCGATCCCGTGTTGCCAGAATAAATAGGCCTAACATTGAACCCAATAGGCCTAATTTTTCTAATGTTGTCGCTTACGAAACTAAAACAGGACTAACAATTAGGCTTAAAATTGGGATTTAGAAATATTTAAATTCTATCTTCACAGCCAAGCTAATCAACCAAAAAGGTTAAAGGGTTTAACGAGCGTTAACCACTCCTGGTCATCTGCCCGAAGCCCTAAGGCCCTATGTCTGCAACAGCCAGATTGCCAGGCGGTCACCCACCCAAGTATCAATCCAGCCCAATGCTGCTTAACTTCGGGGATCTGACGAGAACCAAGCCAAGCTGATCAACAATTGTAATAATTCCAATTAAAAAAATAATAATAATTAGCGTTTGGCATTGCAGTACGTGCCAGAGGTGTGCGCTTGAACATTGTTGTAGAAGGCAACGTAGAGAGCCGCGGATGTTTCGAATCTTTTGATTGTTGTGAAGTACTATCGTTACTGGTGATTGTTTAGCTTGCAATTAAATGCTTTATTGTTAATATTTTAAATCTAGAAAGATACTCTGCAATAAATGCAAACAATGTAAGCATTATTGACGGTGGCACGTTCTTTGCCAGCTTAACCATGGCGGCACGATCTTTGCCAGCTTAACCGCGGCGGCACGTTCTTCACTAGCTTAACCACGGCGGCTAACGTTGTATTTTACAACGGCGGCGACGGCGTAAAGAGGCTGCAAATAACGAAACGGAAACTAAATATGGGTGCAAAAGAAAGTATCTTAAAATTAATATAAAACGTAGCCTAGCTAAAATGTAAATAACACCAGCAAAAAGCTTAAGCTCAAATGTAGCCGAATGAATATTGCCCCCAGCTCTTTAAGGACCATTAGCAAACAATGCAAAGCTATTATAATGAGAGGGAATACAAATTTAAAATAAATTTTTCTTCGCTCCGGCTACAATAGGCCCAAAGCCTGTTTCCTAGCTTAAGTGCACCTAACAACTTTTTATTCATTTCGACTTACCATACCGCTCTTTTTTAAACACTGTTACACACTTTTACACTTTTTTTTTCAGTGCCACTGCACACACCACTTTTTTTAGAGTTACTAACATTTTGGTTTGTGTGAAGAACTCACCTTTGTTGTCGTCTGTTATCAGCCATGTTTTCCATGATCAGTTTTGAACCTGTTATCGAATTTTCTTGAAACTCTGACATGCATTCTATGATTTATTTGCATTTTTTTAAGTTCGTATAGCCATAAAATGGGAAGGGGCCTATTTATCAAACGTATTCTGACACAAGCTAGTTACAGTACTAATAATTATTCAAGAAAATAAAACATAAATTAATGTACAACTACCTTACTTGCTGTATAAAACGGAATGTAAAAACGTGAGTCACGTCTTTCATTGAATGGTTGAAAGTCCTTCAGAGAAATCAATTAAAACGCCAACCTTTCAAAAGTTTTCGGCTTTTTTTTTAATTTATGGATATTTACCATTTTTTTTTACCATTTATCTATCATTTTTAGCGTTCGCATCTATCGTAGAGTGTATTACACACAGTCCTATTGGGAAGTAGCTAAGATACAAAAACAAGAAAAGCACTGGGGCTCACCTGGCAAACACTGATTTTTAATCATGAAGTGGTGTTCAAATTTCTTCTGGGGCCACGCAGTAGACTCCCCATTGGCCTGCTGTGTTGCTACAGTTAGGTTTGAACAAAAGGCCAACATGATTAGGCTTAAGGCTATATTTGTTTATGCATAGCTCTTAATTAAACTGCAACAGGATGGTGGATGTTGACTGCTTTACTCCCAAAGGTGAAGTGATCTTCAGTAATACTTTTGTAACTAGGTGGCAACAGCAACAATGAGGAATTTAACATCTTGTCCATGAGAGCACGGATCAAGTTACACAATTATTTATACAATGCATAAGTTTTAAATTTCATTAAATTTTTTATTTAACAATTTTGTAGACGTTTTGTTGGTTACGGCATTGGTTTTGTAAGTATTTGTCACGGTTTAAGATCTTCTGCGTGTCTATTCATATGTTGTGAGTGTATTTTTAATGTCCATAATATCCAACAGTTTAATACAATTCTAATACTAAATTTATTCACAAAAATTGGCAAAAGGAAATCAGGAAGGGATGCTCAGTATCCACTAACACCTGTCCTAAAAATTATAATACAGCCAACCATTGTCACAATTAAAAACAATTAAAATAACTAAAAGAAATTAAAACAATTGTCACAATTAAAAACAATTAAGAACAATTATAACTAATATATTAATATAGAAAAATATGAATAAAAAATAGGTGGCTGCTACCAAAAATGTGAACAGTTGCAGTAAATTAAAATCAGAAACATTTTAAAAATTTTGAAAGATCAGTCTTTTTGAGACCACGTCTAAATTGCTGTAGACTGGTGGAGTTTACCAACCCCGATGGTAGGGAGTTCCACGGATGCACCACACGGTTTGAGAAGTACTTTCTGCAATCATTTTTTTACTGCTGCTACTGTTAGTTTAAAGATATGACCTCTAGTACACCCATTGTTACGAATACAGAAAAAGAAATCTGAATCTAAATCAACAAGTCCACGTAAAATGAAAAAAGTAATGCAAAGGTCGGCATTTAGATGCCGCAGCTCCAAAGACTCAAGGCCAAGGTGGTTTAGTCGCTGTACATATGAGAGGATATAGCATCGTGGAAGATATTTGGTAAAAGATCTTCGTACTGATTCAATACGTTTGATATCTTTTAATAGATGAAGAGACCATACTGGACTGGCATATGCTAGAATAGGCCGCACATAAATGGTATAAGCTTTAATTAAAGTTAGCACATCACGAGATGTGTGAGATGTGCCGGCCTTAGAATGTATCCAATTCGCTTTTCCCAGGAAACTACCTGATTACAGTGGTTAGAGAAATTTAAGTCTGATGACAGGTATACTCCAAGGTCCTTAATGCTAACTTCCGATTTAAGGTCGTGGTTATCTAGTGATTATGTAGATTTGCAATTATTTTTACTATTGGGAAAGTATGGTATTTTTGGACATTGATTGGTAGCTGCCACTCGTGGATCACATGTTTACATGTTCAATCGCTGTTTGGAGCTGAGTATGGTCACTAGCAGTTGTAATTGACCTATAAATATTAACATCATCAGCGAATTTAGGCATTTTTATGCTATTAATGGTGGTTGACAGATCAGAAATGTAAATCGTGAAAAGTAAGGGGCCCAGTATTGAACCCTGTGGGACACCACTCGTAACCGGCAAGTAGTTAGAAAGAGAAGTTCCTAATTTAACCGCTTGCGATCTATTGCGAAGAAAATCTCTTATCCATAGAAAGATATTACCGTCAATACCATCATTAAGCAGTGTTTTTTAGGTAGTTTGGAATGTACTACCGAGTCAAAGGTTTTCGCGAAATCAATACAGATTACATCAACCGGTGAGCAATTTTTCATTGATAATTTCCAGTCATTAAGACAAGTTCATAATTGAAATGATGTTGAGCGGCCTGGCAAAAAGCCAAATTGGTCGCTTGGTACGAGGATAGTATCACGAATAATCCGTTCAAGAATTCGACAGGGGACACACGTAAGTGAGATAGGACGGTAATTTATTGGTTCAGCAGTATTTCCTTTTTTATAAATTGGAGTCACACTGGCTTTTCTCCAGCAATCCGGTATAGTGCCCGTATTTAATGACTTTTTAGAATCCGAAACAATGGTTGATGTAATTCAATTGCCAATGTCTTGTGAAAGGTAGAAGAAAGTGATATACATGTATGCGTGGGCGTGGAGGTTAGTGTATCACAATCCTTTGTTTTCCTGGAATTGGAGTTTAAATTACACTTCGTTTCGTTCGAATGAACTCTAATCCATTTTTGTTTGTCCTTTTTATCATATGGTTTATCATGTATAAGTCCGCTCTCTGCCCAATTTTGTTTGTAAAAGAAAGAAACATTGGAAATAAAAATATATGATCGTGTTCCGTCCATGCCTTGTCCCATGTTGCTAAATCTAGGCACATGCTAGTGTGTTGCCATCACACTACCATGTGCCTAGATTTAGCGTGTGTCAACATGATTCGTAGTTGATTAATAGTTCATTCTGCATTGTTGCAGCCAGTCATAGTATTCACGGCCAACAGTCGAGTACCAAATTTTGAAACAAGTAATCTGTCTCCCGAAACCAGCAGTGAAGAACTAAATAAGTCGTTCCAAGCATCGTGGCATCTCTGCTGTGGTCTGGCTCGACTTTCTTCTTTGTTGCTTTGTTTCACCAATATTGTATGTTATAGCAATGTACGTTTTAACATTGTTAGCACCGTCCTCTCCTTGTCCTGCTGGCTGTGTTAATAGCATTGTGACATTTTAACTTTCCCAGCCCCAATCATCATTGCGTCATTGTTACATGTTGCAATACTGCAACATACTGCAACTCGATTCTTGAGGCCCAGATTGAAGAGACTTAACTCGAAAATGGCAGACAGATTTAGTCAATTCATATTTACGAAATATCAAGTGCTTGAATTGCCTTATCTGTCTGCCATTTCCCAAGCCTCTTTAACCTGGGCCTCAAGAACCAAGTCTTTATTTAATAATAATAATAATAATAAAATTGTTTAGCCGATTGTAAGAGTTCGGCAAGGAGACGGAAGGGCATGGCCACTGACACCGTTCCCATTTATTAAAAGGAAATGTTATGTTTTGGAAATTTAAAAACTCAAGAGTTGAAGCATGCCAAATTTGCGGTGCGAGGAGATCACCGACAGGTTGAGCAAAATATTGTTAATCGTACGTCCGTTGCAGGAAACGTGAAAGGTCCACCTGGAGAAGGCCCCGACGAAAAGCTGGTATGGTCTTGGACATGACAAGGTCGTCCGGCAGTGAGTTCCATGGATTCACCACCCGAAGAGCGAAGAAATACTTTCGGCAGTCCAACCGTGGTTTCTCAACTACCAGTTTAAGGGAGTGTCCACGCGTAGCTTTATAATGCGACATGTCAAAGAAGGGGGTGATAACTGGGAAATTTTGTGTAAAATCTGGTAAGTCAGGGCAAGATCTGCATGCAGGCGACGCAGTTCTAATGGTTGTAGGCCCGCACGCAACAAGCGTTTACCAGATTTCAAGTTTCCCATGTCTGGAAGTGATCTTGTAAAGAAACGCTGTACCGACTCTAAATGGTCAATGTCAGACAAAAGGTATGGAGACCACACAGGGCTTGCGTATTCAAGAAGTGGCCGCACAAAGACCTTAAAAGCCCAGACACGGGTGTTAGAATTTGCTCGAGCAAAACAACGATTTACGATGTGAAGTCTCTTGAAAGCTTGTGCAGTTATTTTTGCACAGTGGGTAGAGGGTTTTAGGTCAACTGTGAACCACACACCGAGGTCCTTAGCCAAATCCAAAGTGGGTAGTAAACTACCGTTTAAATGAAAAGGGGCAACAGGGTTTGTTTTCCCAAGGTGAAAAGAAAAACATTTTTCCACAGAAAGTTGCAGTTGCCAGACTGTTGACCAGTCAGAAACAGCTTGAATCGTTGAATCCAGTAGGTCGTGGTCACTTGTGGTCACTTGCCTTTACATCATCAGCGAATTTAAGATTTAAAACAGCAGATGTAGGTTGAGATGGTAATAAATCGGACGTGAATAGAACAAATAGTAGAGGCCCCAGGACTGAACCTTGGGGAACCCCACTTGTAACTGGAAGGCTAGTTGATAACTCCGTAGCGATGCGCACTTGCTGAGATCGATTCTGTAGGAAAGCTGTTAACCAGCCTAATAGAGGGTTTCTGAAGCCAAGTCTGGTTAGTTTTGCCAGAAGTTTTGTATGTACCACGGAGTTAATGAACTAAGCTTACCTGGACTAAACAACAGTTGGGGAGCGATGAAGATAGAAGTATAAAAGTTTAATAAATACATTATACGAGTAGAGCTGCAAAGAGTGGACGTAAAGCGTCACAAAACTCATTGACAGGCATCACATTAACCAGTAGCAATTGGTGCAAGTTCATGTCTGATCATTATGGAATGATTTTTTTTCAAACACACTTTATATTAAAATAATACCGTGCCTTTTGCCATCAATAATTCGCTTAAGGAAACCAATCGGAAATGAAATAACTTGCACTGCCCTCAACTGCAAAATTTTCTTTATCCCAGTTTCCGAATATTCGGTAGACTAGGACTGTTGTAAGCTAAAACCATGTGTGACATAAAAGACTTCCCATACAGCCTAACACCGAAGTGTCCATGGTAATATTATTCCATGCCCCATCCCGGTTTTTGTTTGCCATTCCTTGCGGACAGTTCTCAAATGTGCAATCATAATTACTTTCACTGATTTACTGCGTTAAATATTACTGTTTATACCACGACTGTGATGTCACGCTAACTCAATGGCGTGCTAAATTTCCTTAGGTTAAATCCCGTTAACCGTGAGTGGAAATGTGCATCATCTCAAAAAGAGTGGGTTACCATGTTACCCCACAATTTTGCCGATAACCTACACTTTTGACACTTCCTGATCATGCAACTGGGAACGCACACACCAACAACCAAATACAGCGTCCAAAAACGTAATGCAATAAAAAAGAACAAATGGAATTACTTAACTTCCCAGGATGGCTCGAATGAAATCTTTTACCTGCTATCTCTCACATGTCTGGCCCATAGCTAAGTTTATTTACTCCGTGTACCTGCTACTTTTTTTTTATTTAAGTACACCTAACAACTTTCTTTTCATTTCGGCTTACCATACCGCTCGTTTTTAAACACTGTTACGCACTTTTATACTTTTTTCTCAGTGCCAGTGCACACACCACTTTTTTAGATTTACTAACATTTTGTTTTGTGTGAAGAACTCACCTTTGTTGTTGTCTGTTATCAGCCATGTTTTCCATGATCAGTTTTGAACCTGTCATCTCATTCACTTGAAACTCTGACATACATTCTATGATTTATTTGCATTTTTAAGTTCGAAAAGCAATAAAATGGGTTTGGGGCCTACTGATCAAAAGTTTTCTGACACAAGCTAGTTATAGTACTAATCACTATTCAGGGAAGTAAAACATAAATTAATGTACAACTACCTTACTTGCTGTATAAAACGGAATGTAAAAACATGCGTCACGTCTTTCATTGAATGGTTGAAGATCCTTCAGAGAAAGCAATTAAAACGCCAACCTTTTTAAAGGTTTCGACTTTTTTTGATTTATGGATATTTACCATTTTTTACCACTTATTAGTCTATTACCGTAATTTTGAAACAATTCTCAAACTACAAACGCACAAAATGAATTACTTACCTATACCAAATGTCCAGCAATGTCATTTTATCCCCTGCTGCCTCAGATATCGAATTATTCGCTCCAAACAGCATCAATAAACACGAACGAGCTTCCAGCCGGAAACCTTGCCACCGACGCACCTGTCTAACTCTCTCCCTCTCCCTTCACAAAGTTGAGCCAAATGACTGGTCCGTCCATCACACACTTCCCCTTCATCATGAATGACCTTCATCCCTATCGCGTCAGTTGGGCGATAAGTCTGTCCTCCTGTCCGGTGTTTTTCAATTTTTGCAGGAGGTACAGATGTATGACAAGATTTAGATTAGGGGTTTGAATAACGTCTCTGTAATGTGTGGTGCAGTGGCAACCCGGACCACTGCACTGTGACTGAGGTTGGCGCTAATGACCAAGTTGTCGACGCGCCATTAAGCCTCAATCCCCCCCCCTATCAAGATACTGATTGATCACAGTTTTCTTGAAGCAATTTTCACAAACCACAAACACTTTTTAATTAAATATCAGTAAGATTGACATCCCAACCGTGGTATAAATTTGTTATTGGTGAGATTCTCACCAATAACTATTACTTAGGTTTGTACCTAATAACTATATGGTGATAAATACCACTGGAGTTGAGATTAGTCAAGGCGTACTATAATTCTTAAACAACAACACTCATATGACCTTAAAGTGAGCCAAGGCCTACTGGAATAGAAATTGCGTTTTGATCACCTCCTCGCTCAATGGCATCAAACGCGCATGCATGGAAGTTAACCCATCTTAACTTCGCTTTTGAAACTCTTACGTGGAAGTCGACTGAAATTTTTTCGAAATTTCAGTAGTTTTCCGATCACAGTGGTTTAGATTGGTTCACCACAACTCCGCCATGGTTCTTGCCATAACGAGGTGGTCAACAAGCAGCAGGGGTTTTCCATTAGAAAAAAAAATTTAAAAAACGTCAGTACTGATATGAATACTCGTAGGCGCCCGACTTCTTCCCCCCACCCCTACAAAATTGTGAGCTAATCAACCCAAAAGAAGACGATCTAATTGGGATTTGATTGAGTTCACCAAGGCAGAAGACACAACGAAGGATGGTAGTGAATTCCATGCTTTGGAAATTACTGCCGTAGGTCTCACTACGGACCCAATGGCCATGAGGGGGGGGGGGGATTGAGGCTTAATGGCGCGTCGACAACTTGGTCATTAGCGCCAACCTCAGTCACAGTGCAGTGGTCCGGGTTGCCACTGCACCACACATTACAGAGATGTTATTCAAACCCCTAACCTAAATCTTGTCATACATCTGCACCTCCTGCAAAAATTGAAAAACACCGGACAGGAGGACAGACTTATCGCCCAACTGACGCGCAATGTCATGCGGAAGATGGAAACGACGACGAACACCATCAAGATGGCGACAATCAACAAGTAAGTGCCGGACCGTAAGTGGCCGTCGACACCAATGGCCATGACCTTTGGTGTCTGTGAGTGCATAGCAAAAAAAAAATAGAAAATTTGTACGTCAAACGTTCTATTCATAATTTGATAGGATATGATCATGTCATCACAGTGAAGCCGCTGCTCAAATGTTGGAATGTTGAAACGCATGAGTCGTTCATAATTCTTTTAGTATTAAAAAACCAGTAAGCAAATAAAATACAGATGTAAGCCTAAAAAAACTGAATGCCCTAAACGAGTAAAGATTTCTCCAGCTTCCCAAAAAAAAACAAGCTGGAGGTTCTTTTACACGAATTAGTGCAATACTCCTGGCTATGTCTTTTTCTTGTTTCCGTTCCTTCAGAGCATTCAGATTTTTTATGCTTACGTTTGTATTTTATACTCTTACGCATTTTTTTTATTACTACCATCTCTTATTTTGTTTTCTTGACAGATCCGCAACTACATTTTTTTTGTGGCCCGGCAGAAAACGTGATAGTGGGGGAATTGGCCTCCTTAAACCAAAATTGTAGGACTTTCTATTTCTTCAGGGATTGGCCTTTAATTTTGGTATATGTCATTTTTGGAAAGCCAGAGAAGCTGTGTTTCCCTGTCTTTTCGGAGGCCCCCTAATAAATGGAACCCGGGTTTGACGCTTAGCATGGAATTTCATGATGAGTATCTCCACGGGATTTCCTGATGAGTAACGCAATGAAAAATGTTACACGCCGATAATTGCTCCACAAGCAACTACACTTAAAAAAAAAA
>JAHWFP010068575.1:0-13291 GCA_023313725.1 Lithobius niger | reverse complement strand
GGGGGGGAGATGAGGCTTAACGGCGCGTTGACAGCTTGGTAATTAGCGCCAACCTCAGTCACAAAAGGGCCTGCTTTCCGCCAAATCGTCTACTGGGGAGGAGGGGTGCTTGTCATTTTGGTGTTTTTGTTTTGAACCTTTCCGACTTTTCTTCGAAAGGGAGACACATCTCTCTTTCAAGGTTTAAGTCTTTGATCTCAATCTCTGGCTGGCAGTGCTTTTTTTATTTTTTATTTTAACAACCATTTCTGCTATGCAGTAAAAGTGAAAGTATACCAGGTTATTGGTATTTTTAAGTCATAACAAAACATCCGCTAATTTATTTCCTCCACAGTTTTCTTTTAACAACCATTTCCGCTATACACTACGTTTTTCTTCTTTTCTCGTTAATAAAAATGTTCAACCTTTATTATTAACATGTACATATTGTTTTTTGATTAAAGAGAAATTTTGATCATTTTTAAAATAATCACACGGTGACAAACTAGCTACACCACCATTAAAAAAAACCTGCAAAAAATAATACTCAAATTGGAGTATGATAAACATGACAAAATGCTTGGGTCTGTTCGAAATGGCTTGTTTTTCTTCAATTTCCTCACTACTAAGAAAGCTATTTTTCTTTGCGAAATGACACCACTTTTCTAAAGTAAAGTGGAAGAATCTTATACGAATAAATAATACATCCACAAAAATGATTGTGCTTGCTTCACTACAAATGGGAGATATACAAACTATTCTTATTTAAAACTTGTAAGAAATTTTTAAATCTTAGTAAAGTCATGTGACTGGTACAGCTGAGATGCTCAATTAGGTTCTTTTTGTGTGTGGGTGTAGCCAGCCAAAATAAAAACGAACTTATTGGAAAGTCTCACATTAATAGCAAACACTTGCATGATCGACGCATAGTCATCAACCGATCTGCAAAACGTCTGTTAGTCTGATGGATTACTATTCCGTTTTATGCTTAGTACAGCTTGCAGGGATGGAAGGAATGCATGTTAATTACCGGTTCAATGACTAATAACTAAAACCTTTCACACTGGTTTCATTAACCAAACTCCAGAGTCCATCGCTTTCTTAGGATTTCCTGTTCACATCCGTATGGTTCAAAGGTTGTCAGTAATGTGTCTACCGCTTCTTTAAAAAACAAAACATGATTAAAAACAGCTAAGATTCGTTGGGAGGTCACTTGCACTGAGTTGACATGATCGTGATTCGAACTACTGAACTCTGGAAACAAATCAGCTAATGTGTTTCCTTTACACCTGTATAATTTGCAGTGATTTGTCTACATTGATTTAACTCTTTTATCTTGGTTGCTGCTGACAGCACCAGCTCAACTCATTATTCAATATTTCATGCTTGAACGTTCATGAATATCCCATTGCCTGAAGTACACTTCTGCCTAGTATTTTGAGACATACTCTGCATACATTATACATAGAAGGTTTCGATTGTGTAAAAGTATGTTGACTCTAAATTCTACAAAGTGTATTCATCGATACGTATATACATATATGATTTTTGTAGTTTCCTAAGTTCTAAATTGTTGATATAATTCAACTACACTTATTGATAGTTTTCTAGAGGAGGAAGAGGCAAGATAGGTCTATTGTTCAGAGTATTACCAGGAATTAGTTTTTCCATGGTCTCCGTTTGATTAGCCAACTTGAAGCAGCCCTCAGACAATTTTTGGAGAATTTATTAATCAGGAATAACGCGACTTCACTTATTAGCTATATGGTAATTTCGTTATCAAAAAAGTTACTTTCAACCATCCATCTGTACTAACGAAATCGTCCAACAACTGAAGAAGTGAAGACAACATAAACAAACAACAATAAACCACTTTATTAATAGTACGTAGTAGCTATGTTGAGGCTGGTTCTTAAAGTTAAGAATAAAACATTTGCATACTTCAAGGTTTTTCTTCCATTAACAGACCCTCAGGTTGACTTGATGTCTTCAAACAATATTCTAAAGGAAAAAAAAACACATGTATAATGCCAACTGCAATTGATAAAACAACAGATACATCTAGGATGCATAGCAAACCTTTCCGTTGTCACTTTCCACCGGCTTTCAGGGCACCACTCCATCGTACAATAAAATGCTTAAATTTGCTCACTCAAATCATTAAGCAAAAACAAAAGTGAAAGAAAAGGAAAGTGCACTGATTACCCATCAAAAATAAAAATAAAAACAGTATTATACAGCTGGTGAAGAATTTTTTACGGCAGACACCTCTGATTAAACTGTTACCATATTTAAGAAGCCTTTAAGAAGCCCCAAATGAATTGCCATGCTATTCAATGTATTTTTCATCCAAAATTGCAACTTCTATTTCCTGTACGATTCCGGGGTGATTCGTCAGCATTCCAATGTGCTTTATGAATAATCCTAAAATACACCAAACTATTTTTAAAACTACAGAATTTGTATGCCGATTCATTTTACCGGTTCACTTTCATCAATTCTATTCTGTTCTATTAATTCGTTAAGTTAATTGTGGTCAGAAGAAAGAATCATTATCAAAGAAGGGAATACAATGGCGGTGATGCTACTAAGATGCATAGCAGTGATCGCTGCAAGTTATTGCGTTATTTAAAAAAGGGTTGCTGTTATTTTTTGTGTGTTGTATTCTTAAAATCGATGCACATCTCAAACATTAAAAATGAATATTATTTATTTGTTTATAATTTTGACTGCACGCGTAAATATTCATGAAACCGTTTTATAGTTTAATTAAAACCTTGCTTATTGCTTGTGGAGACTTCATGCTATACATTTGCGTAAACGAGAATTATTTCACACCAGTGTACAAGTGTAAAGAACACTAGTAACCGCACTCACTGTGAACCCATGAAACTAAAAACCAAGCCTAATCACAGTATACAAATATAGACCAAAACAGGAGCCCTTGCCCAGTTTTACTGGGCATTCTCAACTGGGCATTCTGGGAGTGTGCCGGCAGCTGAGAATGCCCAGTAAAACTGGGCGAAAGCTCCTGTTTTATTTTATATTTTTATACTGTGATTAGGCTGGGTTTTTAGTAAAGAACACTAGTGTATGTGACGGAAGCAAGGGCAACCTCCAACATACACACAGATTTGTGTACAGTAACGAAATGGCAAGTTAAACAATATTGTAGAGAAAGTAATTTTTACTAGGGCTGCAACCATTACATAATGACATACAGGAGCAGCGCGTGACATTATATCTGCGGGGGAAATGGCAGTTTGCTCAAGGTGGGGCACGGTAGTTGCACTTACAATGTTGATCCTCCTTCCTCTCACTCTCACCCCCACTCCATCACTCCTTCCCTGTCCCTTTCTTACTTATTTTATTCCCTCCCATCGTTCCATCCAGCTACTCGCCGCCCTCCCTTACGCTTTCCTCTTCCACTCGTTTGTACTGAAACCTCGACTATTTTTTTTGTTTAGATCATTTCATTTTTTCAGGGTAAAACACTGAAATTGTTGGGTCTATTGGCCAGTTGTTAAAACACCAGCCAGCTGAGGAGACCATCGAATCCCCTCTACAACTTAATCTTCCTTTGCCCATGGAGCAGGGAGATATTTATTGCCCCAATTCTCCTGAAGGTTGTTCCTAACCTTCTGAAGACAACTTCATACTGGACCTCACCTCATATTTGGATTCAAGTGAGGAATTAGATGTTTTGGAGTTGCCCAAAGGGTAGGTTAAGGGGATGGGTTAAATATTAATCCTGCCCTTGCGACTGCAGATACCATGGTTTATGGTTCAGTAGAACTGCCAAGGTTATCAGACCCATGCAAAAGAGCTGTAGCCACTTTTGTCTTATTGGCAACCTCTGTGCTGCTGACTACAGGACACTTGCTTTGAAGCATCAGTTCATCCGGTTGTTCGAGCATACTCGGTCTACTGTCTGGAGGCAGATATACCGGTATAATGTGCGCATGGTGTAGTTGCATTCCTGGTGCCACTTTCAGCTATATGCTAGTGCGCCTCTGCAAGTGTGCCTCTCTAGTTTGCAGGCGGCAGCAGATAGAGTTTCTTTTCGATTGGATAATGCGTCTGTTCAATTTATTTACGACTGGATGAGGTCTTTCGGGCTGGAGACATGGAAGACCTTGTCTGCCAGCTTCCTGCCCCTTTCTCTTGCTGGGTTACTAAAAGCTACCACGTCCAGTAGGGAGGACCTAATACAGACAATAAGGGGAGGGATCCAAAGCTATCAATTACGAGGGCAAAAGAGCACTATTATTTTTTTTCTGAACGACCGTTTTTTGTTTAGTCAATTGTATTTTATTGTGTATTCCACTGAAATTCATTTTCAACTTCATTGTACCTGAGCAGTGACAGAGCTCAGCATAGTGAAGAATCCTGCTAATTTACCAAAATTACTAATATATCAAGCAGTGCGCGTTCTTATTGATGTTCAAAATTAAGCCAGTTCTGCTAGACAATGTTTCTACTTAGCTTCAGTAAATGTCACCAAAAATTTGATTTAAATAAAGATAAATAAACAATTGTTGAATTGCTGTAGTTGATCACATCTCCCGAAACGAACGTTGTTAAGGATTCCCACCAAGCATATTGGTCATTTGTAGTCTTGACATCAAATGTGAAGCTCTATTGCTAAGTCAATCCCACCGAGTAATAAGTTCTAAGAGTATATGAATAATTTTCAAGTATTTCATTTAAGGTTTGAAGTCTTGCTCCATAGTATTAGTTTGACTAAGGAGCTTGGCATTTGATATCACAATTTCAAACGGTTTATAAGCTAGGCGGGAATCCTTAACAACTTTCGTTTCGGAGAGATATCATATTTTTTTGGCCGAAACTGTTAAGCTTCGATTTTTTCCGAGCTGCTAGGCAATAAAGATCTGACCACCCCATCATTAAGTCCCAATTTTTCCCTTAGAAAGTGTTTGTGTATCCTACTTAGGTGTAATCGAATTCCCTGAGGACGTAGCTAGCACCCACTAGGATGGCAGTTCTTATTGTGTTGAAAACTAATCAGTTCTCCTTCACAAGATTTCAGCTAAGCTTCAATGGGTTCCAAAAAATTGACTTAGATAAAAATAAATAAACACTTGTAGACAAGGTCTAGTTAATCACAGTTCCCCAAAATAAAATTTGTTGAGGATTCCCGTTAAGCAGTTTGCCGTTTGAAGTCGTGATATCAATAGCTCAGCTCTTTTGCTAAGTTAATCCTTACGAGTAATAAGTTCGAAGGTTACATGGAAATTACTGCACAATTTTCAAGTATTTCATTTGATGTATAAATCTTACTGCGTGGGATTAACTTGGCGAAGGAACTTGGTGTTTGATATCACAACTTCAAACGGCCAAAACGCTGGGTGAAAACCCTTAACAAGTTTCGTTTTGGGAAGATAACACATCTTTTGGTCCAAATTGTTTAAACTCTGATTCTTCCTAGCAGTTACAAGAGGAAAAGCTGAACAGCCAGTCATGAGGTCCCAAATTGTTTGCCTTAGGCTAATAGGTTTGCATAAGTTTCTTAATATTTGTTGGGGTTGCCACTGAACTGTTATTATTTATAACTAGAAGCTACCCCGTCAAAGAACGGGTTAATTTACATGAGTGACGTCAGTTCTAGTAACATTCTTGAATAACGTGACTCATTTTCAATGGCTCTTGAATTTCTATCACATCCTCCCCTTCTCCTACTCTCCACCCCTCACCTCCAAATTATTTATACCTTCTATTGTTTTTTGAAGATCTTTAAACACATCCACGACGTTCGTAGATAATAAATATTATCAGGAACACTTAAAGGTTCTTCATCTACCTACGCTCGAAATGCGTCGCCTAGTAAATGACTTGGTCCTTATCAGGTGTTGTGCCTCAGAAACAAGGCGGTCGGTGTGGCCTAGCAGTGCCATCCTGGACACAGAGGCTTACGACATGTCGAATTGTAGGCAGCCCTGGTATTTATCAAATAAATGATGCCTTAGTAATTTATTGTCTGGACTTAAAGTCTCTTCTTGGTAAATCAAAGAGCAGAGTGTGGTTCGTTCCTTCGGACCTCTTGGCCACGGACCAACTAATCCCACCGTTTTATTTGATATGTCACATCTTTACTGATGACCAGAACTGGATACAGGCATATTACTAAATACGTAGAAAAGGGACGAGGATCTTATACCCAACTGGTTAAACGGAAGAGCATAGGTTAGGCCAAAGAAGAAGACAATGGATTGCTCTTCCAAAAGGAATCTTGTTTTATGCATGCTTCGTGTTAAAGGGGCATATCAACTTTACATCTGAGTTTGTTTTTTCTCAGTGATTGTCGCTTTAAAGTGTCATCGTCTTTTACCTGTATTGACCTTATAATATGGTCGCTGGTTGAAGAAGTTAGGCCCCATTACTTTGACCCCAAGTCATGCTGAACGGTCGACATTCCGCTGAATCCTGAGAAAAGATTTCTTGGGATTTCTGGGCTCTTTTTTGTCGTGATGTCTACTTGGGTGTGTTAGTCTGCTTGGCAAGGTGAATGGGCACGTTATGTTGCCATACTGTAAGCCAAGTACAAGTTCTTATTTAGGATTGCATAATGGCGGACACGACCCCATTTTGTTAATCGCTGTTCTCAACGTAAATTATCGGAGCAGCGTTTATAGGTGGCTCTATCTCACGAAATCTTGGAGTCAAAAAAAGTTTCATAACAAAGACGATAGCAATATAGAGCGACAATCGGACAAGGGGAGTGTTACGAAGGCAAAAGTACGTTTCATTAATGACAACAATCACTGAGAAGTATTGTCCCCTCTAGATTCCATTGCGGGCGTTACAACAAAGCAATAAGCGGTAATAACAATTGTTTTTTCAATAACATAATAGAGTTGGTTCGTTGTATAATCTTTAGGTTAATTTCCCTCAGCCGACGTTATCTAGACACACGCTAGTGTGTCGTCGCCAAGAAACAGTAGATCATCTCATTGTTGACATCCGATTGTTAAAAATTGATTGTTAATGATAAAAAGGCGGCTCACTAGCACACATGTGTCTGTTAACTGTAAGCAATTGAAAGCATATTTTGGCACGTTGAGGATAAATCCGAATGCGACAGAAATGATTCAAATTGTGGAGAATGTAAGGGGAAGTCTCTGAGATTAAGAAAAGCTAAAATTTAAAGGATGAGTGTCCACCAATCATAGAAAAAAAGATGAGTCAATAACGTTGTTTTTGTTACTGTTTAGTTAGCTAGCTGTCTAGCTAGCTAGCTGACTAGCTAATAAGATTTTTCGCTTGTTAAATCCCATATACTTTCTGCTCATGGCTAGCGCAGAATTGAGAAGGCCTACGTTCCTGAACTTTTGCACACGGATGCATAGTGATCTGAGGATGGTCCTTTTGGTGGTTTGGGGTTGTAGGGGTCAGGACAAATGCGTGGGAGAGTTTTGAAATATGCCACCAGCTAATTTAAATTGCGTTTCTTTTCCAAATTGCAACTAAAGATTTTAAGCAAAATGGCTTGAACAATCAAGACTGGTCCTTAGATTTATTGTAAAAGCCTGGACGAACTAAAAACTGAACTGTAACGAAGGACAAAATAAAGAAACATTAACGTTGCTGTGGATTGTGTAAGATTAAGGGATTCACGTTAGATGATGGTTACGCAACTATACGAGCATACACGAGCTAATGGATTTTTTGTTAATAACCCAAAAGAAAAATGGTTCACGTTCTGCTGTTTTAGAAACAGCGACATTCGGGGGTTTATGCATTACTAAATGTAAACGAAATCTTGAAAAATTAAAGCGAAGTTGCAGGGATAAACAAAACAACTGAAGGGGATGTGCTGATTGAGTGAGCAAAGCGAACGAAATCAGCGATTGTTAGTCAGTGTGTGCTAAAATGGGATTGAAGCATCTTAAACAGACGGTGTAACCTTATGTACGTTCACAGTCCTATGAAAGTTGTGATATCCACCCAAACAAAATTGGTAGAAAAACCCGCCAAGTTTCCAAAAACGGTCGGCCTTTGAAGGTAGTGATATCATTCCACCAGAGAAAGGCCGCCAAGGTTAATCCTATTAGCCAAGTTAATCGCACCAAATAATACTTTGAACGTTAAATGAAAACTTGAAGATTGCTAGCCCTAGTAGCAATCTTCTAGTTTTCATTTAACTTTCGAACTATTAGTATGTGCGATTAACTTGGCTAATAGGATTAACCTTGGCGGCCTCTCCCTGGTGGAATGATGTCACTACCTTCAAAGGCCGACCGTTTTTGGAAACTTGGCGGGTTTTTCTACCAATTTTGGTTTTGCGTGGATGGAGTTTACATAACCCTACACAGGAAGCTTACAAATTTCGATATATTTACATAGGTGTAAGTATATTCTAACCAATAGCTTGCTTAACAAATTACGTTTGAAGAGAAATGGTCTGTTACATTTCTTAGGGCGTTATTTGTTTATGTAACGTATCCGAGCAACATATCGTGTGGAGAGGGAGCACAAGTTGGCAGGATATTGGCACCTATTTCGGGAGTGAGGGCAAGACTGCAGTCCCAGTCTTTACAGTGAGGGCAAATCCCTGCCAGTTAGATGGCAGGCCAACGGAGTGGAAGTGTGACGGGAGGAAGCAACCGAAATTGCGGACATGTCGGGTGTGGAAGATGAAGCAGGGGTGCGTGGTGGAGATAGAGGCAACAAAGGGGAAAGTGGTGGGGACGGTGGGGAATGGCATTGACAACAAGGGGCAACATGGTGGAAGTTGAGGAAGAGGAGGAATCAAAAGTAGGAGGTGGGGTAGGGTGGGGGAGGGGCGAAAATATGTGGCAGCATTCACATCCTCCAGAAATCAAACATTAGTGGACACCACCACAGATAGAGTTGAGGATTCAAGAAGATGATAGGTCCGCCGATCAGCATCGTATCCCACATATATCATTGGAGTGGCTGTGGGACTTAATTTACCCCCACAGAGGAGGGGATGGACATAGGCATCCGCTCAGCAACCAAAGCGTTTAGTGAGGCCCACATCTGGAATGCGGCCGGAACATAGTTGGTTATGGGAAACATCATGTCGTATCGCCGTACTGCACAGTAGGTTGTGTAACGGAGTGGCTTCCAGGCTAGTGTATACCTAGAACACCTCAGGCAGCTCGGCGTCTGCAAGGCGGGCCTTAACTATAATTGTCTTGTCAAATGTCCCCGTTCTGAGAGACTATTCTGCTCAGGTGATCGAAGTGTGGTACAGTCGTGAACCGTGCCAATTAGGAGGAGGAACTGATGCAGGTGATGCGTCTGGTACAAAAAGGCCCCGTCTGTAACTAAGCAGGCTAAACGTTGTCCCGTTTCTACTTGACAGCAGATTATTTTGTTAATCAAGACGTCAGGAATAGTCGTCTTGTCTGGGAGCACGTGGCTACAATAGCATGTCGTTCCTACGTCGACTACTACAAATAATACTCCCCCCCCACCGGTCCTCTTTCCGACTTACGTGGCATTCGTCTACGCTCCAACAATTCAAGGGCGGGACTAGGGGCCTGTTAGGGATGGCTGGGTTACTGCCCCTTCGCATTTTTGTATGAAAAAATATCACAGTGGATGGGTTTTTTCCCACCAATTTTGGGGTGACCAAAGCACCCTTGAATATCATTCAGTGCACTCGCTCATAAAAGGCATGCTTTATTCGGCGATGGAGCATTTCTGCGTCGAGGGGAGCATATGAAAGACTGGTCTGGGGCTCTGGCTTGATCATGGTGGTTGTAATTCCCTTTTTTCATCAATTGGGGGTATGAGCTCTAATGACATTACAGTGTGATTTACATTATTTAGCAATTCTTGTGCCGTAATGACAGTTGGAAAGAGTTATCATTAGATACCTCTAAATTATCCACATCAACCGGCTGACTAGGGTCTAAGGGCACACATTTGTCAACATTAGGGTTGAGTTTTGCGTGAGTCAAAATACAGTCTACAATTTAGTTACATCTTCATCTTGTATCTTCACTTGTTTAGGTACAGTTGTTTCATGAGCCAAAGGAGCTGTAACTTCTTGGGCAGTGGGTAAACCAAATACAAAATTTGTTTTGCCCTAAAGTTGAGCTTCTTTGAGCTCACTAAATATTGTATCTCCATTTGCATCATACGTTTTGTCTATTTTTAGAGGGATGTTGAATAAGTGTCGGTTCCTCTCACCAGACATAACAAGGAAAGTGTGGGTAATGTTTTTCTCTCTCATATACGCCTTTGTCTCTAAGATTTGAGTTTAAACCACTGTTTACCATCCTTGAAGCTGATCGCAAATTTCTAGATGCAGTTGGCATTTCGACGACATTGCAAAAAATTATAGGATGTTGTAATGTATTACCATTGTAGTTGTAATCGGTAACCTTTAAATCGTCAATTAAAATTCCGTAAGCACAAATGCCGTCATTAGTTTTATAACACTTCCTGATCATATTTACAGTTTATCCAGAGTCGTGAGAGTATTTCACAATCTTGGTGACTGTCACGTGACATGAATTTAAATTAAAAAAGTTCTGTATAGCCTGATTCAATCCATGTTCCACGGTTGAATCCCCGTTGCTTGGGTGTTGTTTAATTGGGCCTACCTGTAACCAATATGCCTGGTGGTCTTGGCATAAAAACGCAACAGTTTCTGGATTGATTGGTGGTTTTGATGATTGTTGATTATTTACTTGTTGTGCGTTTGGTCTGTCCAGATTAACTTGGTTGTATTGCATCACTTCTCTTTGTCATTGGGTTCCATTATAAAATTTCGTGTACGTTGGAAATTGGTGTTGAATCTGTTTGCCTCATGTCTGCACGTGTCACGCATTTTCAACACCTGGGCACCTGTGGGCGCTGAGAGGGGTCTATATCGTCGTAGTCGTGGAATTGGTGCAAAAAACTTCACCGAAATATACACGAAAGGGATCTTCTTCATTGCAGTTCTCGTCGAAGTAGGGGTCTATTGGATATTACGAGAGACTACTGGGTGTATGTCAAATCGATGGACTTGAAACACTTGTTCCTCAGGTTGGTACACACTAATGTAAAAGTATCTTGTATGTTGTAGAAACACAGGACTCTGCTGTAATGAACCTCTGAGTTAGGTTAGGTGTCAAAAGTTGTGAGTTGTTGCCAGTACGACAGTACTCATTTAATAGTTCTGGGTTCTCCTGTAAATAAGCCTGTGCCTGGACTATTACTGCCGGAAGGGTGGTGAACGCAGTAACTTCTAAGCTGTGGTAGGTAAGGCTGTCGATTAGTTCCGTTTGCAGGAGTTGGAAGGTTAACGCTTCTCCTACCCTCAGTACGTTTTCCTGGTGACGTTTAGTGTAGGTTGCTGTATACCTCGCAGGGTCCAAACGCAGGCTTCGTTTTCTGTGAGGTGGTAGTTGGTAGCTACAATCTCACCCATTAAGGCTCGTACCCTTCTTATATAAGTTGCGACTACTTCTGAGTTATTCATATTTATTGACATTAATTCCCCCAGCTTCTTCATCTGCTCAAAGGGGATAGTCCTGGCGTAGTCTAGGTGGAGCTGAAGCCAAATTTTTTTGTCATACTGCTGAGTTTGGAAATGGGTTAAGATGTTCGGTGCGATCATTCTCATTAGCATGAGTTTACACTCAGCAATTTTTGGGTTCCAGTCTGTTATCTCTTCGGGTGGTGCGACCGCAGCATCAGGTGTTAAGTGTAAATGTTCATAATTGCTTCTACTCGGCGAGACAGTTAAATAGGGTTTTCCAGACCTTAAAGGCCTCAATGCCATTAAGTATCGGAATTTCTTTGTAGTGCGGTTGCATCTGAGTGGTCGCTTTATTAACTCTAGGAGGAAACTGGCCGGTGTTGTGTGGAACCCATAGTTGTGCCATCTTTGAGATTCACGAGCAATTCAAACTTGCAGGTCGACTGCTGACAGTATTGTAAAGGGCGTAGTCAAAGACAAATATTATTGCCGGATGCCACCGTTTAGTATCAGTCGTCACGCGGTTGGCAAGGACTTGGTAAAACAAACTAGGCTTCTTGTTGGTTCGATTGACTGCCGAAGTTACCAGCACAATGCTACCAGTTGTTAGGGTGTTGAGCGTGAGAAAGAAGGTGGTCAACGTGCCTAGTGGTGCCAGCCTAAGTGCAGAGGCTTACGATGCATTGAACTGTAGGCAGCCCTGGTATTGATAAAATCAATGATGCCTTATTAGCAATTTATTGTCGGTACTTAAGGTCTCTTCTTGGTAAATAAAAGGGCAGAGCGTGGTTCATTCCTTTGATCCTCTTGGCGAGATGATGGCAAGTATAGAACGACAATCGGTCAAGGGGAGTGTTACAAAGGCAATAGTACATTAGTAGTAAAAAAAAGTGTTATACTAAAACAAGCTCCGGCTCCACTGACGTATTCCGGTCACGTACGAGGGGGAGTCATAGGTCAAGGATACCGAAAGAGTTGTATCAGTCTATCATTCACATTTAGAAGCTAGTCATGTAAAAGTCACTTCAAGCAAACACAACAGGTCACGACTGTATACACGGTGTGTTACAACTCAGCAGCTCGTATAACAACTTTAAAGGATAAAAACTAAAGCAGACATTCGCAAACAGTATGATAACCTACGATTGTCTTGATTCACACAACATAGCTCTCAATATAAGTATTCTGTATACAGACTGAACATGTCTTGATGATGTACGCAGGAACCAATTAATTCGTGCCATGTATGCGCCACAAGCGGTTTTGTAGGACGCTAAATAGTCGGTTTTGTGTGAGCTAAATAGTTATGTACTGTATAGACGGGGTGAAGGTCACATGACACTTTTCAAGGACACAACTAAAGTTGGCAGAATGAATTCTGAAGTGGGTCTCAAAATAGTTATCTGAATACACCTAAACAACAGCCATCCTGTGACCGTACTAATGAGAAGTTACTTCTTAGTGCAGCTATGTTACCATAATGGAAAGTTAGTTCTCAATGCAGCTGCGTTGCCATGCCATAACATTACATTTCACTACCACGGTTCACATAACAAAGTAACGTAGAATAAGAGTAACCTCTCAAAACACTAATAATCGTTTATGTTTAAATGGGAACATTCACATAGATTGATTTGACCAATAAAATAAATGGGTTTATAAGTAAACATGTACTAACAGTGAATTGTATGTTATAGAGCTGTATCACTTCGCCCATGGCTTCCGTCATGTTCAACTGGTTGTGCAGAATCGTGATTGGAGTAATAATGTTTATTCCACACATTTAACTTGTGTTTTTTTTCTTGGGGATACATGGACCATTCCAACATCAAGAAAATGTATGCATCATGC
>JAHWFP010068573.1:0-11762 GCA_023313725.1 Lithobius niger | reverse complement strand
TCCGTCAGGTCTTTGATCGTCCCGTGATTCTTCGGAATCTCTCGGGCGCACTGGCTATACGGCGGGTAGGTTACAGGTAGTATACTGGGCTTGGACTGTTTGAGTGAAAGAGCGAACCCGGGGCCTGCCAATTATGTTACTCCGTCAGGTCTTTGATCGTCCCGTGATTCTTCGGAGTCTCTCGGGCGCACTGGCTATACGGCGGGTAGGTTACAGGTAGTATACCGGGTTTGTTGCGAGAAAGAAATTCCCGATTCCCTTCGGTGTCTCTGTGACTTGGATGTGGAGTTGTTATTTGCTGGTGTTGGTCTTGTACCATGCATCGGTGACGCTATCGGCCAAGTGGTTGGCTTGTTGATGAGGACGGCGTGTGGGTCATTTGCTCAAAGCTGGTTGCAGCCATTGGACTAGTAGCGATACTTCGGTGATGAATTGGTGGGCCCTCGCCTTCGGGCTTGGATCTGCCATCCAGATCTGGAGTGGAGCCATTGGACTGGTGGCAAAAGACTTGGCTGATGAGCACTGTGGTCCCGACGTTCTAGGCTGGTCGAGCTGTTTGGACTGGTGGCGATGCTTTGGTGGTGAGCGACGGATCCCCCTTGCCTTCGTGCCGGCAGATCCCCGTTCTAAACCAGAGTCGACCCTTCGGACCGAGTTGCAAGACTGGTGCAAACGTAAGCTGTCCTATCGACGATCACCCAGTATTGTGAGGATGGATCCCTTGCCTTTAGGTTCGACGTTTCGTTCTAAGCTTGTTGAGCTGTTTGGACTAGTGGCTTTGGTGGAAATCGGCACGCCTTTCGAAACCAGCTGTTGGACTGAGTAAGCAAGACGAGCGGTGAGCAATGTCGTCCTTTGGGTGCACTGTTCTGAACTGGACGAGTTGTTTGGACTAGTGGCTTTGGTTGTGGGTCCTGCTAGCGGACCTCACTCCTCGTAAGTCAACCTGGACCGAATTGCGAGACTGGTGATGAGCTGTGTAAGTCCTCGATGTTGGGGTCGATGTTCTAAACTAGGTTGGAGCTATTTGGACTAGTGGCTTTGCTTGGTGATGATTGGGACGCCTTTCTAGCTGGGTTGAGCCGTTGGACCGAGTAGCAAAGACTTGGTGGTGAGCACTCGTTCCCTTGAGGGTGGGCTGTCTCTGAGCTGGTCGGAGCAGTTGGACTAGTGGCGACGCTTTGGTGGTGAGCGACGGATCCCCCTTGCCTTCGTGCTGGCAGATCCCCGTTCTAAACTGGGTTGAGCCGCTGGACCAGCAGCAAAGACTTGGCGACGAGCAGCCTGGCCTCATCTTCGGGCTTGGAAGGTTCTAAGCTGTTTGAGCCATTTGGACTGGTGGCAACGCTTTGGCAGTGAGCTGTGGGTTCGTCCTGTAGTACATCTCCAGAGTGCTGCCGGACCTAGTGGCAATAGTGGCGGTGGCCCTTTAAGCTTGGAGAGGTCTCTTGGAACTGGTCGGAGCAGTTGGACTAGTGGCTTCGTTTTGGTGACGAGTGGTACTCCATTCTGAACTGTAGCTGAGCTATTGGACCTGCAGCAAAGACTGGTTGGAACTTGTTGAAAGGCAGTCGTTTCGAGCGTTGCCAGTGCTATACTAAAGTGGGTGTTTGACGAGACATTCATGAACTAGCTAGCAGACGAGGTGGCTAGGCGTCGAACATTGGGACGTTCGTGTTTTTCGACGAGTTCCTTAGTGTAGTGATCCACCTGAGGCCCGTCTTTCCTTCTGGTCTCGAAGGTTAGGCGATCGATGACTGTGGATCATGAGGGTGTGGTGGTGGGGCAGAGACCACTACTTACAAGCCTGAGGATGACCCTTACTGGATGATGACTTGGATGATGACTTGGCATGTGGCTAAGTCCAAAAAATGGGACTTTGTACTGAGGGGATGGACTTGGTCTCGACCATCCCTGAATCAAAAGAGACCCGCATACTAGCCAAGCTCCGCAATGGTGGAGTTTGGCTTTTTTTTTAACCCTTATGGTGACGGTTAACATCGCAATACCCAGAGAATTTGGCTAAGTCCAAGTCTTGCCAGACCCTGCAATGAGGCAGGGTTTGGCTTTTTTTCTGACCTTTTTTCATTACCCAATATGGTGACGGTTAACATCGCAATACCCAGAGAATTTGGCTAAGTTCCACCCAAAGAAAACCCCACACCCCGCCGTCACCTGAGACCTGGCATTCGTCGCGGTTTCAGGCTCGGATTGAGTACCTGAAGCCACGACGAATACCGGGTCCAGTGTCAGTGAGGTTTGGGGCTTTTAGTCTTTTCCTGAAAAGTCAAAGTCACAGTTAGGCAAAGGGAAAACATAATTCTGAACAAAGGTTACAAGGTTTATTCGGCGTTGGCTGTACAAAGCTATACAGGTTCAATGAAAATTCAGCCTAAAAATCGAGATCCAGGCGATCTTGATGCAGCTGCCAACAAGTTCGTCCACCGTGCCTTCTTCTCGAGCTTTCGTCCGTGCACACGTTCGTGCGACAAGTTGCGCACCACCAGATGGTCTCGTGCCGTTCCTGTCTGTACTTCCTGCACACCTGGCATCTGCGGCTCCTCGTACTCTTTTCGTGGCGATGACTGGTACCCAAAATGGCTGGAAGTCTTATGAGGCGTGTCTTGCGTACTCGGTTGATGAGTTGGTTGGCCAGCGATCTTCGGTAAGTCAACTGGGAGCGTTTGCCAGCCCTATCGAGGCCGCAGACCATGACCATGTTGAGCCTGGCATTGACGAGAATCTGGTTGAGCTTTTGGAAGAAAAGGTAGCGGTGCCATCTAATCGACCTCCTGCCGACATAGAACGAGGAGATGAGGTGATTGGCCATGTCCACGCCATTCATGGTCTCCGTGTAAGTCATGGCTGCCGGTGGACAAGTGACTAGGTGTTTCTGGCCCCCGATGAGTCTTCCGACGGTACATTTTCCGGCCAAGGGATCCACGTGGGTGCTGAGTAGAGGGACGGCCTTGGTGTCACACCAGATGCTCAGCAGTAGCCGGCCGCTCTGACGCGGGATACTGTCGCCACGTTCGTGCTCTTTCTTGAATTTGCGCAACTCCTCCGTGAACTCGTATGGCATTCCGGCAGCATTGGCGCGTAGGCTCCCGCATCCGAAGGTTCCTAGCTTGGTGTAGAGGACCTGAAACAGCAGTGCCGAAGTGAAGCGGTTGTCGCAGACGATGGTGTAACCCTGGTTGAGGTAGTGGCGCGCGGTGTAGATCGTTGTGTGAGCCATCTTGTTGTTCTCGAGTTCCTTAGCGGGGTCTTGGGCGGGGTCAATGGCCATGTGGCGCTTTTTTCCAATGTGTGCCTCGTCGTTGAGTATGTAACCGTCGAACGGGTCGCAGAGAGTGAAGTGTTCAAAGCCGACCTTGATGGGCTTCTTGGGCTGGTATACCTTGATCTTGGATCTTCCAGTGTATGCAGTCATTGACTCGTCTATGCAGAGAACTGATCCGGGGTTCCTGCACTTGCGGAATGCCTGGTTGATAGCCTCCATCATCGGTCGAACCTTTATTATTGCGTCCATGTCCTCCTTGGCCTTCTGCTCTTCCATGGCTTGCCTGGTCGTGGGCGATGCAGTCTGGGGATCGGTACCAGTGAAAGACGGTTCTTCGGACAGCCGAAAGTTGTTCCAAATTTGATTGAACCTTGTTCTGGTCATGGTCGATCTGATGGAGTGGTTTCCCAGGTCTGGGGACGTGGACCAATACTGCGCCATCTCCGGCAAGTCGTTGTAACCCATGATTATCAGTATTCCGATGAAAGCCAGCAACTCGTCTTTCGTCAATGGTACCCAAGCGGGAGTGGGATGTGGTTTCTTCCGTTTCGGCGATGTTTGGCAGGCTTGCGTGGTTGTCGTTACTGCTGGGTCTTGGCTGGAGTTGGAGTTGGAAGTGGCCTCTGCTTGTTCCCCTGGCTGAGGGAGTTGCGACGATACGACCGTTGAAGGTGTCTCCTTGGCAGCTGGCTCTTGGCTAGAGTTAGCCCCTGCTTCTTCCCTTTGGATTTGCGCTGGCTGGATCGGCGACGTTGACGACGAGGACTCTGACTGGCTCCTGAGTGTCTTGTCCACCTCTGCACACATCTGCTCTAGCACCAACCGTCCTGTGCTCAGATCTTCTGGGGGTTTTGTTCTCGAGTCTTCTGGGGATTGTACTGGTGGAGCGCTTGGCTGAGACTGTTGTTGGCTGAAACGGTGATTGACATATTGGGTTATCCTGGCGTGGCGCATCTCCTGGAGGTAGCAACTTCGAGGAGGCAATAATCGTGTCCTTTTTTGCTCGGGTGGCTCGGGGAACATATTACTTCTGTAGATCTTGTCGTACAGTACGACTCGCCAGCGTCGTTTCATGGCTTCTAGTTTACTCGGTTCCAGTGACGGTGGCGGTGATTGTGGGGGTGGTGGCTCGACTACGTTGGCTGTCGTTGTGGTGGCTCTTTCTTCCTCCTCATCTGACGAAACGATGCAGATTATCTCCTCGGATTCCTTACTTCTGAATCTACCTGAAAGACCCCGAGGGAAGCGAACGATTCCTCTTTTGGTTCGTCTCATAAATGGCCGCGCCTGCGATGATGCGACTTTGGCTTTTGGCTTGGTATTTTGGCTGGACGACGAGACCGCCTCTGCTGGTGTGGGACGTAGTAGGACCGACCAACCGGGCTCATATGTGGGCAACGTCGCTTCTGATGATTGCCTTGGCATGGGAGTAGAGGTTTCTGTTAAGGTTCGAGGTCGTGGTGGGCTTTCTGGCCTTAGCGGTCGTGATGGACTGTCTGGCCTTGCTGCTTCCTCCTCACTGCTAGACGTCGTAAGGCAGGCGTCGGCATCGTCCTCTGACTCGGTTTCTTTTAGTTCGTCATCTAACTCATCCTCATCTGATTCTTGGCTGCTGCCTTCATAGTAGTCCTCATTTTCCTCGCAGTAATATGGGTAGTCTGATTCGTCCTCCTCCTCCTCGGCGACATGTGTTTCTGGCATTGGCGGCTGTGCTTGGCTTGACCCGGCTTCTTCCATGTGGACGTCTGGTTGTGGTATTCCCAGCTGTGGTTCAGTCGGAATTCCAGTGAGTGGCAAAAACTGGCAGTAAGTGATGTGGGGTGGTGATGGACGTGGCTCCCCTTGAGTCGAAGTCCCTGCATTGCCTTTTGGTCCTGGTGTGTTGGCTGACGTGACGTTCCGTGTGCTGCGTCTGGCATTGCTGGCCCTGTCGTCCATGAATTGGTTGGTCCTCCTTATGATGAAATCTGCAGTCTCCCCGAATAATTCCATGAAAAAATCCAACTCCTTGCTCTTCTTGTTGCATCTGCCAATGTAGCCCATTGGAGGTCCGGAGAAACCTTTCTTGTCCTGGTACTCGCTCAGCTCTTCCGTCCAAACCCGATGAAGTTGCCTCCGGTTCTTGCCGGCCCTAGACTTCTCTACTACGGCGTAGCTGGGAAAGTCGTCCATCGGCGCCTCTGCAGCCATCATCCTGTTTGCCCGCTTCTGGTCGAAGAAATGATTCACATGCGGCGGGTAGGCCATTATATACGGCCACGCGTGACCACTGCACATCGCTTCTGCTCAAATGTATGCAAGATCGAGAAGTAGTTGCCACATGACGCAACGTTGTGCAATATTGTGCAACACCCGCGGAACCCGCATCTGGGTGCGGGATAGCAGGATGTGATTGCACCACGCGGAAACAGCAACCGGTCGTGAAGGGCAATGGGCCTCAGATTGCCAGACACTGCAAGGGATCATCAATTGTGTGGCTTTCGATAAAGCCGCGTGCCGTTGTTGCGAACATGGTGTTTGGCATCGGAAATTAGGAGCACGGCGGACAAGCCCACGCCTTGCTGCCCGACATGCGGGTTCAAGACCAAAAAAACAAATAAGGCTGGAAACAACATGAGAAAGGAGTGGCAGGGTGGTAGTGGGATGTAGAATGGAATTTCCGAGGGAAAAGCTGATCAATGGACATGTTACATGGATCCCAGTTTGCTAGATGTTCCCGAGACAGTGTTGCCGAATGGCTAATGTTGCGAATTCGTCATTTCGCGATTAGTCTCGTAATGTGGAGCTCGTATTGCATTTGCACTCCTGAAATCCCTTTAATGGTAATTGTCATTTTCATAATGTGAAGCTCTCCTAGCATTCACAATACAATACAATGGTTTACGACCTGACAATTTTAATTGATGTGATGTTTATTGCCTAACTTGGCGTGACACACTAGCGTGTCTATAGATTATGGTAATTTTATTTCCCACACTAAAAGCTCAAAACGTTTTCGCTAGAAAACGGCTTTGCCAAGTCGTCGGCAAATTTTTCTTATTCACCATTTCAGTTATGCTGGACAGCATTGGGTCAAGGACTGATCCCGAGGGACCCACGGATTACGTTTGCTTCATCAGAACGTGTGGAATCCATCATCACTCCTTGGGAGCGATTACAAATTAAATGAAGTAGTTTTGAGTGAACCAGCGATTAGAAAGCTTTTTAAAAATCGACCAGAATAATGTATTAATCCGGAGCTCCCTGCCTCGATTTATCAAGTGCTGATAACAATTGGTGAACTGCTGAGCGACCGTTAATTGATGTCTAAGTACATTACTTTGCGAATGATTGATTCCATTATTTTGCAGGGGAACAGGAAGTCGGGGATATTGGCTGGTAATTTTCTTTAATTCTGTTGGATTACCCTTTTTGAAGACTGGCACTACAATTGTCGCTGATTATCGCTATTATTGTCGCTAAGTTTTGGAATTTTACCTATCGAAAATGACAAAAAATTTTTAGAGGGTAATACAATTTCGGAACAAATTACTTTAAACCAGCCTCCTCCGACCACTACCTCAAAACGATCGTACCGTAATCTGCAACCTTTGCCATGGACCATATCATGCTTTTTGCGTCGACTTGCCAACAAGTGTAGTCAATTATCTGAACCACGAAAACACTGGCCTGGCATGGTTTTGCAGCACATGCCGGCCTACAGGGTCCTGTAGGGGCCTATAGGGCCTACTCCTACAACGTGATCACCAAATCTCGGACGTTATTCGAGGGCATGAACTTCTGGAAACAGCTGTCTACAATCTTACACACGAGATTCGGCTTGGGTTTTTAACCGTTTACAGCCATCAAACCCATGCACAAACAATTCGCCGTCACTTGTCTCACAAATTTGCCCTGAAGCCACCACGACGAGCCCAACCAATGCACCAAATCGAACACTCCTATCCAAACTGTCGATGTTGCAAACAAATCGTCTAAATCTACAAACGATAATCATGTGTCCCAATCAAACTTTGCTAGCAGAACTAATGTTAAAAATCATGACATGCTTTAATTGCACTTGGTAACAAAAACTTTCTACTCGCTTTACAGAGGGAGCCACACAATGCGCACACAAGTCGTAAACAATGCGCACGCCGAGCACCATTGCTAACATTGATTAGCTGAGATATTCTTTGAAATCGCAAAGTCCAAACGTCGAAAAAGAGCTCACCAACCACCAAAGTAAAGGCAATGTTACGTTCAGACGTAATAAAAGTTTTTTGCCGATCGTATTAAATCAAGCTTAGCCAATGATGTAAACAGACCATTAAACGACGTAACGTTCAACAAACACGCAATTCACAATCCACACACACGCAATTCAAAATCCACAAACCAACAGGTGACCAACGCTCACGCTTGCGTACAACTTCTGCAACGTACTCAAACAAAATTAGCTGCCTGTGACGAACTCCACTCCTGCCCAGCCCCTATATTTGGTACTAAAAAAATACTGGCATCACTACTGTTCACCCCAACCAGTCCAAGATTCGTTTGTGTGTGTGTTGTGTCGAAATTCGCTCCAGACAACCGCTAGCATCTCTTGAATATTTTCACTCTACTGGTCTCACTGCAGGAAATTGACGGAAGTTCCCCGAACTCTATACCTCATTCTGCCTCAATGCTACCGGCCTAACACAATTTGAGTTACTCCTAAACCTAAAAGTCTGGCCTGACGGCATCCTTGTTATGCCTTTCATGGGAAAATCTAGGACCCCTCAAGCTTCGATACAACAAACCAACGAACCAGCACATGGTGTTACCATTACAATCACAGCACCAACTGCTGCAGCAGCCAATTCGACAGCCTCCACAACATCCCGGTAGACGCAAGCCATCTGGGGCCACTTAAAGCACCGACGATTCATCAACTAAAGAAGCAATCCTCCCTAAATCCCGAACAACAGCACCTAGGGCCACTAAAACCACTGGACTAATCTTCTCTTGATCCCCTGCAAACCCCAAGGGACTTCAACCAAGAGTGCGTCCCGTGTTCAATGAACGAAGCTATTCAAAATGAGTCATCAATTAGTAACTGATGTGAACCATCAACAACCATTCCTGGCAAAGACAGACAAGTAAACTTTCCTACTAACGAACTAGTTAGCGATAATGAATCTACAATCTCCACATCAAGCTCTGCAATATCCCCCCCCCCTTACTGACGACCCTGACGAAGAGGACGTCCCCACTGAATAGCATTCTCCGCCGACACCAAACTCCTTCTTTATTAACACAAACTACTTACATTAACTTAATGAACTTTACACAATTGCTGCTGTTCACAATCCTGACATTATTTGTGTCACCGAAACCTTTGGCTCATCTGGTGAATCAGATTTTCTGTTCAATGTTCCTGGATACTGCATCTTCAGACAAGATCGCCTGGCGGAGGTGGAATTATCTTCTACGTCAGGAACATTCTTTGTCAGGTCGTTTCTTCTGGTGCCATCCCTCTGGCCTTTGGGAAGCTATGACTTGCGATTTTTTCTGTCATTGTAGCCCCACTTTACGTGTTTGTATGTACAAGACTGCTGGCAACATGCCTCCCAACTGACTTCATTAATTACTTTGAGGAATTCAGTGCCTTCCACACAAATTACCGAACTGTCGTCTTCGGCGACTTTTAATTGGGAGCTAACACTAGCAGTCACCCTCATAACCCTTCTCACTCTTTCCTTTCTGTTATGCAAGATAATCACAGCCTTCTGGATCTTGCACGATGAACTCCTTTACTCTTTCAACTCCTTGCCTGGCCATTTGAAAAGGCGATTACTGTCTGCATCAGTTTTCCTGCAACCCTAGCCCTAATCTTAAATACAATTACCAACATGCTGACTTTACGTTAATCAACAGTATTATCAATTCTATTGACTGGCACAATGAGGGATGACGTTCAAGATCCTCAACAACCATTACGACACTTCACTTTCTTCGAGCTGCGACGCGACGATCGAACTCGTGGACACAACTTCCAGCAAAACATCCGTACTGAGGCCAGGAAAAATTTCTTCACCAATCTAACTATCCGTCCTTGGAATAGTCTATACTTTAAGAGGTGTCTTCCACTTCCACCAATCAGTTTAAAGCACGCTACGGTGCATACCGTTTCCAACTTGATGTTATTGTTCTTCTTGGGCATTAGCCATGCTCTTGCCGTCATTTGTATAATAATTATTGATCCAATGTAAAGATGATATCTGCTTGATTGAACGAAAACACAAAAGTTTCCTTATTGTAGTAATTCAATGTAAAATCTGAAGATGTTCATTATCAAAATTCTAGATTAAAAGCTGCTTTTTCCTTCGGATGCATCTGCAAGGGTAACATATTGGCAGCTCCCATTGATGTCGCTCCCAGGCTGGCTTTATACTGGCTTTATAAAGAGAAACAGTTTATTGGTTAATTCACTGGTTATTTACACAGTGCACGGGGGTAGTAGCCCAGACCTCCAAGTATAGTAGTGATGGTAAGCAACTACCAGACACAACAGGAGTGCCAACAACATCATCTTTAGAAGTTAAAACCTAGTATGTTTTGATGCCTTCACAAAAAACCAAATTTAAAAGATTAGTATCCCCAATTCCCCTCCCTTCAGTAAATTTTCCTAATTTTCCAGTAATTCTCCAGATTAGTTAGTTTCGACTTGGTTACGATATTTATTTCCTTTAAAGACTATGTGAAGAAAACCGCTTGGATTCCAGCCAGCCAAAAGTGTGACACGCTTGGCTGCCAGCAGCTTGGCAAAACGAGGGGCCGTTGGCCTTGTGGCAGCGACGCCCCCCCCCCCCCCCCGAGATGTTTTTCCCTGCTGTGAATGTAGGGGGTCGCAATTGCATTAGAAACAATGCACTTTAAACCTTCGCACTCTGCAGTTTTATTTTTACAATTTAATTTTTTATAATTACTGTTAAGCCCCTACAAAGAGCATGCCAGCAATTTCAGATTCAAACAATAATTTCACGAATATCATTCAGTAAAGAGCAGATGTGTGAACGTGGTACAACCGTACAACCTGGCAGCGCCTCTGCTTTCGCTGAGTGATTCGTGAAATTGTTTTAATCCGAAATTGATGTCCTGCTCTTTGCAGATTGGGTTACAATAATTTTGTAAATAAAATTAATATATTGTAGGATTACCATATTACAGTTTACCATAGCCTTTATCGTCTTAGGATACACATCCCATAATTCATCATCAGTCGTAATTGTGCAACGTAGGTATTTTAGCAGGTTGCCACAAATGTGAAAACGCTGTACATCTTACAAAGAGTATGACAATAACTGTAGCCATGCGTGTTTTACCCTACTCGTCGGACCGATGCTGGCTGTAAGTCGTGAATCTGCTTTTAACATCTACTAGGGTTCGACTGAGTCCGGGTATTGCCATTTTTGACCCGGCTCAGACATGGGAAAAAATCTATGAAGTACTAACAGGGTAATAATTATTTGTTTAAAATTTTATTTTCACATTTCATTTTACCTTTTGGAGGAACTTAACAAGTACTTGCACTCAAAAGATATTCATTAAGGTGCACACAAAAAAAATGGCTGCAATAGTTTAGAGAATCATTTTTTTGTAAATAAGGGCGGTTATGAACTAAAATTGGAAATCTCCCGTTCTGAAAGTCCGAAGTTAAGCTGCTTAACGTTATTCTCACCAGACCAGCCATAGTGTGAAGGTTTATAAGCTGCTTGTACATTTTAGTTTTGCGTTATGGTTGCTTTTATTTTATCTTTGTGAAACTTCCGTTTCTGTGATTTTCCACGACGAACTAAGCACAAACACCTCCGTGAAATCTGAATGACGGCGGCGATGTTGAAATCGAGCCAAACAGGATGTTGATAATAAGCAACTCTCAAAACCAGAAAATAAATTTATTGAAACTATTTAGTTACTTATTTTTATTTTCGTACAACGAGTCTTGAAATTCACTAAATCTTCACTGGACATTTTGTTAACCAAATACAAGAACTGAAACTATACTAAAACTTATTTTTTTAGTGTAAAGCAAAAATATAATTTCCGAATGTTAGTTGTGCTAAATAAGTTTAAAACCAAAGCTTTGCGAAGTAGAGAAACGATGCAAACGCAGTAGGTACAGGTTTCCTCTTCCCGTCCCAGTATATTGACATTTCATTGACTGTGCTGCGGTACAAGCACAACTTTAATTTATGTAGGCCTAATGGAAATTATAATTAATTAGTAAGTTAATAAGTTTGTTCAATTTATTTCATTTTACCTTTTAAAGCCAAAATAGGCCTATTGGAAGACAACGAAAATAATTTTTTTATTTCACTTTATTAAAAAATTTGGAACAAAGAATTACTGGTCAATTTAATTTTTTGACTTTACTTTATTAATATCGTAAATTTATAATTAAAAAAAATTGGAAGATAGAATTACTGCTAAATTAATTCTGCTTTTGTTCATTGTT
>JAHWFP010068572.1:28267-108664 GCA_023313725.1 Lithobius niger | reverse complement strand
ATAGGTACACTTTCTTCCAATTAGGCCTATGCGGTTTTCCAGTTAGACGATCATCCGTCGCTCCGAAAAATTACTAGGGTGGTCCCTGGTAATTCGCGACTCTCCGAGGCCAGATCAGTGGTGTATTTATATCCTAATTGCAGGGAGTCATCGTCATTTTTGTATGTTATGCTTCTGTTTGTCCAGTCGGACTGACTTCTCGTCTGACTGGAAGTCTGCTCACTGAACCTAAAAGGCCAGTCAGCGACTGGCAAATTTCAAGCTTCAACTTAAAATTTCAAATTTCTCGTTTAGAAATGGTGGCGCCCTCCAGACGCGATCTGTGAACTGAAATTTCGCCCCAAAGGTGTCAGTATAGAAGGATTCTACGAACTTAAACAATCAATCCATTCACATAAACATTAATTAGTATTAAAATGGCACTATCACCGATTGAAAATCTTGCGAAAATACCGTGGCGCCATTTGGTGGCAGTGACATTGTTGCTCCCAGGTGCACAAGGACGTACCAAATTTTTACTAAACAATGAAGAAGGTGTGTGGCTTGTTTGTTTTGTTAAAAGAACTGGCGTTGTGTAATGATTCCTTTTCGTTTGATGCAAGCAAGTGCTAGATAGCGCTAGATATTGCCAGATTCACCAAAATTTCAATCGGTGATAGTGCCACTTTAAAAACGCTTAAACGTAAAAAATACGGATGTAAGCCTTAAACAGACTTAATGCTTCCAAGGAACAGACACAAGAAAAGACATGTAAGCCATCAGCGGCGCACTAATACATGTAAAAGAATCACCAGTGTCCCAAAAAACAAGCTGGAGCTTCTTTTTAACGTGTTAGCTCAGCAATGATGGCTTACATGTCTTTTTCTTGTGACTGTTCCATTATAGCATTAATTTACGTTCGTATTTTATACGTTTAAGCGGTTTTTTAATACTAAGACCTGTTATTTTTTTACTGGGAGATATTTCAGAAAAATTAAATAACTAGAATTGTGATACATGCGATAACACTAGATGAGATAACTGAGATTACAGGTTTTTGAAATAAATCAGGAAAACGAGTGTTGTAGACAGAGAAGATTAGTCGACAGTAAGCTACGTAACGTGCAGCAAAAACAAACAAAAATATCCTCGCTGCAAACTCCACGCAATTATCGTTATCTCTAAAATCTCAGGTAAAAACGTTAGGGCGCATTTATACGCAAAGACTCACCTTTGCATTCTCGCAGCTAGAAGCTAGAAATCATCTGAAATTCAAAGATGACGGCGGTTTTAGCGCTGCCGCCTCGCAACGAAAACAGTCATCAATGCGAGTTCAAAAGCGACTGGGTAAATTGTTTCGTCAGGAGGAATTCTTTAACGGATTATGCGACTGCAAGCATTTGCTCAAATGTTGTTGGATTTTGCTAATCCAGGCAGCGTTGTTACCATGGAAACGACAGCTCTGCTATAGAGCAGTGACGCGACGTAGTATTATTGTATATAACTCTATGCTGGAGCCTTAATGGGTTAGCTGCAAGGGGCACTGCAGAGAGAAACAGAAGGGCGTCATACTGCAGCCGATGCTGTAAAGAGTGATTTCTTAGACCTAAAACGGGCGATTTTTGTTGTTGGAGAAAACAACGTTATTTTAAGCCTAAGAAATCCGCTCTTCCGTTGTTATTCCTTCCATTTTTATGTAGTGCATCTTGTAGTTATGCCAGCTAAAACCCATACTGGTGCCAATATGGCGGCAAATGTTACTGTTCTATTGTGATTAAATTCTAGCCGCGGGAATCCAAAGGCGAGTCATTGCGTAAACGCGCCCTTATAGTCTACGGTTTTTTTTGACAATCAAAATTTAAATTGAATTTTAAGGATGTGTCTTGCTGGGAGCTTTCTGGCTTCAGTTACATCCACTGTAAACTTTTAATACACGTCCATTTTGTGGTATAAGATTAGATTTTTTTATCGTGGGAAAGGGCATCTTGTTTCCGGAGCCCTGCTAACACCTATTTTGTTGGTGCATGGATGGGTATATCTGGCATGCGGCACGAAACAAGAAAATAGAAACATCCAATACATGCTGCACGGCGAAGTGTGGCTAAATTGTAGGGAAAAGTAGGGAGTCGAACCGTAACCGAGCTGTAACCGAAAACCGGTGAAAAACCGTTTGAAACTGCCTAAACATAACCGAGCCTAAAAACCTATTGGTGACATTAACCGTAACTACACAAGTAACTAAAAAAGCAACTAAATTTACAAACTAAGGCTAAATCACCAAACTTATTTGTTCGTTGTAAGTTGTTCGATAATCATTTCAAGAAAAAGGAGAAAACCGACGAAAATGGGGACTAAAAGTTTATGAACTTCACCAAACCATCGAAGTAACGCTGAAATAAAGTTAGACCGGTTAAAACCAACAAAAAAGAAGATTTAGAACCGAATCGTAACCGAACAGAAATGAATAAATAAATAAAAAAGCCGAACCGTAACCGGAAATCGAACCGGAAAAAAAAAAATGGTTCGATTCCCTAGGAAAAAGAAACGGAGCCATTTCGCCAGTTGGTTTAGCAGTGCACTGCCCATTGCCCCTTCGTTTGGACCTTTTTAGGCCTGAATTCTCGGGGTTTTTTTTTCACGTGACATGAATTAAAAACGTCAAATGCTACATTGGCCAACTTGCCACCGATTTTCCCTACCGGCCCGTTAGTCCCTGCCCGGCACTAAATCTGTCCTGAGACTTTCCAGACTCCGGCGCTTAGCATTTTGTAATCGGCCCCCAATCGCCAGCTGCGATTAACTCAAGTCCTGTTCATTTTCCTGCTTGCCAGAAAAATTAGCCGACCTCCTATTTTTATCCTAAATTGTTACATTTTCTTGTACATCCCCCCTCCCCCCCCCCCCCCTCTTCCCCCCCACTCAGTCCTTTTATCTGTGAAATTCGTCTTGAAACATCATGGTACGATATATGGTTAACTGGTTAAAATCTGTGGACTCTTTTAGCGACCTTTATTCCGTTCAGCGGTATCGAACGTAACTTTCATACACATGGTTACCCAGGGTTAAAACTCAATAATTGGGCAATGGCAAACGTAAAAATTATGAATTAGAAAATGTATAGACACTCCAGACAAAAAAGGTGTAGGTCGTTAGACATTTGAATTCTTTGTATTCACAGCCTGTGAAAGTTGTGACATCCACCCAAAACCAAAACTGGTATAAGAGCAGCCGCCAAGTTTCCAAAAATGGTCGACCTTTCAAAGTAATGATATCATTAAACCAGGGAAAAGCCGCCAAGGTTAATCCTATTAGCCAAGTTAATCGCACGGAATAATACTGTGGACGTTAAATGAAAACTTGAAAATTGCTATACAGCGAGTAGCAGTGTTCTAGTTTTCACTTAACTTTCGAACTATTAGTAGGTGCGATTAACTTGGCTAATATAAGGATTAACCTTGGCGGCCTTTCCCTGGTTGAACGATATAATTACTTTGAAAGGCCGACCCTTTTTGGAAACTTGGCGGCTGCTCTTATACCAGTTTTAGTTTTGGGTGGATAAACAAGGTTACTCAGGGTTAAAAGTAAAAAATCTTTTAAATTGGTATTTTCAAATAGTTACAATCTTAAGTTATAGAAAGGTTTTCAGTGACTCGGACAAAGTCCTACAACACTTGCAGATAAAATACAATATTTAAAGGGACACAAATCTTTCCGGTATGCGTGCGACCCGTTGAGAATAGCGCTTGCAACATTTACGCAGGTTAGAGTTGATGTCGCAAAATTGTCTCGCATGAAAGAAAAAAAAACAAGGAAATGACTGTGTTGGCAACATTTACATACGTTTAAACTAATGTCGCAAAACTGAGTCATGCAGGAAAGCCAACATGGATGCATGTACCTTTAATATTTCAAATGTAATTTCACAATTTTTCCCCCATATCGTAGTTTAAAAATACATAGAGCAATCCAGTAACGCACACAGACCTCCGAGAGGGCAGAGGAAACTTTTATTTATTTTTTGCTCCTCACTCTTTTTTCTACTCTTTCTTTTTTGAGCTTGTCGCTGTGTTTTTTTTCACCCTTTCTTAGCTTGTCACTGCCCTTTTTACCCTTTTCTGCCCATTGCCCCTTCATTTTGTCCATTTTAGGCCTTTGGGCCATTTCTCTGGCTGCAGCGCTAGCTAAACATGATATATCCTTCCAGAAAAACAAGAAGGCATTTTTTTTTAAAAGGGCAAAAAGGCATTTTTTTCCGAATAGGGCAGCGGCAATGCCCCCCTCCCATGCACGCTACTGGAGCAATGACAATAAAGCCTTATTCACTGCGGAGTTCGCATCTGTAACCAGTCGTTGAGCTAGCTGCAAGGGGCACTGTATATACATGAAGGTAAAAACATTAGCGTAGTTTGTCAAGCCAATGCCGTGAGTGTGGGTTTTCTTGGACCTAAAAATGCTCCCAATTTTTTGGATTTGTCGGAGCTGCTGCAATATTTCAACGAGTGGAATCTTTTCTTTTACGATTCACAATGTATATAGCCTATGTTTCGTAGCGTATGGAATTGGACGCATTTTTTTAGGACTATAAGAAAGCAACTCTCACAGTTTCGATTTGACTAAAGATCTTTACATCCATTTTCAGTTAGTGCCCCTTACGGTTAGCCCAACGACCGGCTCCTGCTAGCTCCGTAGCCAACATGGTGTTATTGTGGCTGATCTATAGAAAAGCAATGCTCCTGTCCTTTTTTTTTTGGAAAAGCGCCCTTTCTGTCCTTTTGAAAAAGGGTGCCCTATTTTGCTTTTCTGCACTGATAAATGCTGGCGCCGCAGCCAGAAGAAAGGGCTTAGAGGCCTAAAAAGGGCAAAATTGGGCCACGAAAGGGGCAGAAAAGGGTAAAAAAAAGAGAGCGACAAGCTAAAAAAAAAATAGAAAAGCCCCCCCCCCCCAAAAAAAAAAAAACATCTACAAACTCTTTTACTAAAAGTTGCCCTTGCACTATCAGAGGTCTGTGCACGCTACTGGAAAAGTGCAGCTTCATCTCACTGACTTGCACAAAGTATTACAAACTTGAAGGTAAAATGCAGTATTTAATATTTCAGTGGTAATTCCACAATCCCCCTCCCCCCCCCTTCTCATCGTTTAAAGGGGGATTGCCACCAAATGACAGACTGCAGCATATATGGTCATTTGCCGCTTTATAGTTCTGTCTAGCCCTTCTTTCAACAAGCGAAGGAACACACAAATAATAATTTCTTTTTATGAAATAAACAAGCCACGTGCCTCCTTAATTATTGAGTGTAAAGTTTGGTCTATAAGATTCTGCACGAGTCTGGGCGTGCTGACCTTCTGGCTTCTTTAGGCCGTCTCCCTATCCTGGAACCAGGGGTCATCTTTTCAAGCTGGAAAAAAAACCCTTCACCAGGTTGAACATAAGAAAATATTTCTTTGCAAATCGTGTCATCCAAAGTTGGAACGCGCTACCTGGCTGGGTGGTCAAGGCTCCTAGTTGCAATTTGTGGAAGGCTCGATGATGCCCTGTAGCCTTTCAGTCTGTACTTTCCGGCCATCATAAGTTATTCACCTCTGGCTGTGTTTTTGATATTATTATTATTACTATTAGGACGTGTTTACGCAGTGACTCGCCTTTGCATTCTCGCAGCTAGAACTCAATCGCGATGGCAAAGGTGACATTGCCATAGTAACAACGCTAAATGGATTAGCTAAATCCGACATCGTTTGAGTAAATACTTGCAGTCTTATAATCCGTGCCAATAATGTAAAGAATTCCTCATGACGAAACAATTTTCTCAAACGCTTCTGAACTCACGTTATTTGCTGTTTTCGTTGCGAGGCGGCAGACATAAAACCGCCGCCATGTTGGAATTTGGTTGCGTAAACGTGCCCTTACTGTCGATACCATGAGCATCGGTAAACCGCACCTATCCTGGCGAGCTGTCTGACAGGGATGCAATCACAGTGCCCTTTCTAGTTCACGATCAGCTCTGAAACTTCAGGTGAAGCAGGTAGATCTGCCTGCCACCACACAGCCACAACGATACAACTGTGAAAACCCACTTTCAGACAGTCCATTTACTGAAATTTTTGTTGTTTCAACTTTTTTTTTTAAACAACAAACCTCCTTGAGTTAATCCAGATGTCAGAAAGAAACCATCTTACAATCAGCTATACCATTCACCAGGGCTGATACCTCACCATCCCTCATTTTTGCTCTCTTTTTTGTCTCCTGACACGAATTAAACCAGGCAAATTGGCGTGGAAGTTATTTTTACCCGAAGTAAGAAGATTTTCCACCTTCTTTCCTTACTTTACTTATAGCATTTATCTAAGAAACTGAGATGTTCTGCCAATTTAATCTTAACAAACGTGATATCGACGAGACAGCAGACACCACTGATGCGCGTGGCCTGCTAACGAAGCGCCTGTTTCACCCCTCCCCTCTCCCCTCAGTCTTCATCACTCAGTGTAGGTGTATAATGTTTTCGAACTAGACACATCTCGATAAAATGTGTTCATCCCCTCATCCAGTTGCTATTAGTCTATCCAGTCTATGTCTACAAAAATAAATAAAAATGCATTTACTGTTATGGTGTACCATACCAAAAACCAAAACTGGTGAAGAAAAGGTCAAGTTGAAGATGTGGTTTGCCCCTTAAAGCAGTGATATCAACAGACCAAAGTATTCGCCAAGTCATTCCCACCGATTGGTTGTTCAAAGGTTAAATGAAAAACAGTGGCCGTGGTGGCTGTCGGTAGGCCGTATTAAAGGGGCTATCATGTAAGCAAAAAATGTGATATCTGATTTTTTGTTGCTGGACAGTAAGCAGAATCGTACGTTTTTATTCCCTTCCCATAAGTCAATCCGTTGCTATGGGTGGATGTGGTAACTAGGTTCAGGTTTGTTGTCGTTGAGATTAAATTGTATCCTACGTGTTATGTACGCGTATACACGCCAATAGGTTCCGAACCAATAGGTTCAAAGATTACATTGAATTGTTAAAAACAATTAAAGTTAACAAACTCCGACACCAGGTGCGCCTCAGCAAACCCACATCAAGGACCGTGCCTTATGTAAACCTCAGCATGAACTTTCTCGTTAAACGTCAAACTTTGAAATCCTGTAGTTTCAAACTTGAATTGACATAGACCAACGAAATTCGGTGTTTGGGGTGATGTCATAGCTATTTCAATGCTTTAACAATTTTATTGACAACAACCGATCCGTTTCACCGCCACAGCATGGCCATTCCTTGTTGTTGTTGGGACTCTTTGGCCGCACTAGTACAGCTGTTATGGGGGCCATTCAAAAACCACGTGGCCGTTTTTAAAGCCATATTTAACCCACCCTCCCCCCTGTGTGGTCATCATCTGTGGTCAGGTCTTGGACCCCCCAAAAAAACCACGTGGCTCAGGCCCAACCCCCCCCCCCCCCCAACTTAAAAAAATAACAACTTAATGTGTTTTTGACAATGCGGTACTACTTCATATAAAATTTGTGTTATTGTGCCATACCAAATTTGTTGAACTGATAGTGTTCGACATGAATAACCCAACTATAGGTACCCACATACTCCACTTTCGTTTTGACTGCTGAAAGTGTAATTTCAACTGTAGACACAATTTTTTCCTCCTGCGTGCAAGACGACTTTGGAACTCTCTTTCATCAGAGGTCGTTGAGAGTGATACATCATGATTTTTAAAACCAGACTTTCAGCCCATAGTATTGATGAAATGTATGAATATTTTTAATTCTCTCTTTGGACGGTAGTTGTTTTCAACTAGACATTTTTACAGTGGATGTGACATAAGAGGCAATTCAGTTTGACTTGACATTTCCCTTCCATTAATGGATGAATTTTATTATTATTATTATTATTATTAAATATTTTAACCAAATTTTTTGGCGATCTGCAATGGCCGCTAGAATAAACGTCATCCGAGATTTGTAACTGAGACGGAAAGTAGAAAATTGTAGCCTAATACGTTCATTATTACGTAGGCCATCACTGCATTAAATTGTCCCAGTGAATTTAATACGAGTCATGTAAACGCAGTATTACGTTATTGAAGATTTCTACGACAAGCCGCGGTATTTTTCACCACTATTCGGGAAATGCAGTTCGGTAGAAGATGCAGGGTCCCCACATCGAAGTTAGGGGCCTGGGACTAACTATAACAGCGGGCCCCCCTCCCCTGACTGAAATCGTAAAAAGGTTACACTTTGTTATAATATACGTCGACCACTATTGTGCTTAACGGGTTGGTTCATTCATTAATCCGGGATGCTTACGTCTGAAGGCTTTCCTGCTTAACAGGCCAACAGGCTTGCACTGCAGTGCTCCTGCTCCGTGCTCGTTGCCGTTGGATTGAAGTTGTTGTTTGTTGGGAGTATTAAAAAATGCACAATACGCACAAATCGACTACATTACTCATAGTCATCAAAACTCAAAATTACTCCATCTGACCCCCCCGTTGTGGGGGCCCTGAGAAGATGCATGGATTTATATACTATCACACTGCGTGGTAAGCCATGGTCGATGTAGGAACAATATAAAAACAATGTAAGGCTGTGTGAGATGGTATGCGTAGAAACTCTTGTACGGTAAATGCACCAATCCATTGGAGATAATGGCTTTCCCTTCAATGCAGTGGCCACGTGGTTTGTTTGGAACCCCCCCCCCCTCCCCCCGTTGTGGTTACTTGTGGCCGAAAGCCGACCTCCCTCCCACCCCCTGGCCTACCACGTGGTTTTTGAATGGCCCCATAAGCAACAAAATCACACACATCGAACAAGAAGTATGAAATTTAGTACACATGTCATTCTCAGCAGTACAAACCGAACTAGCTATGGAAACTCCTTGAGATACCTCCTAGGCCCCCACGCCCCCTTGTGACCCCTTTTGCACACACAGCCGCTGTGAACTTGACGACCAACAAATTCTTTCTAATTGAGCTAAAAGCTTGAATCACGAACCAGCCATGGAACCCCTCCATGAAATATCGAATAACTCTCGATTTTCAAGGTATTCTGAAGAGCAGCTTTGGCAAAATATGCCACTTACTTAGGCTTGGTCTACATTTTATGGTAATACGATGTCTATATAGTTTGACTTTTTGCCATACTGAATAGCGCATCGCTGAATGGCGTTGACAGTGGTTGCTATACGAGCGGTTTTCCGGCTTTGGTTTTCCGTTTGGGACCGATGGCCTTTTCGCGCTTCGGAAATTATTGGTGAGCAAATAAGTGAGCAGCTCACACCACCTACGTATTTTGTCACCTTGATTATTCTTAACAACATGTCCGATTTTAAATTTTCTTTCTTAAAACCACCTCTGGGTGTGACGCTGCCAGTGCACAAAATTTGGTGTTAATTGAATTAGTGGTTATTGCATGATGCGAATACAAGGGTTGCATTGGACTGGGTTCATAAATGTTAACTTCGCTCCAAAAAAACATACGCATACAAATTACAGGCTACGTAACGGCGACTAGTGGCATGAAATGGCACTAAAAATGGCAAATCATAGATAACTTTTCTAAATATTGTACATAATGCTTTATGCAACGATTTTTAATCGTTCTTTGTAATACACAAGTGCAAAATCGTATTTACAGTTAACCTGAGTAAAATCTCACATCAGTGATCAGATTAAAAAGTTAACGATATATTGGACGAGTGCCAACGGAGTATCTTAAAAGGTTTTCCATTGGACGAAAAGTGTGCACGAGGTGTGAACGTGGCTATGTGTTTACCTGATTCTCTTAACTATAGGCTAATTGGTTTTAAATTTTACGGATATCAAAACTACGTTATTCGATAATCTAAAAATAACCAAATGAAGCCATACTGTATATTGTTCCTACTTTGTTTTGACGTCAAAATTGTTGAAGAAATAGAAATTAGCTTTAAATATTAGTATGTTGGCTTCATTGTGGTTCTTCATTTAATACCAAAATTGCTGAAAGTTGACTAATTTTACCTCCAATTTACTAAAAATTTACGTAATAAAATATTAAAAACAGATTCTCTCCCATTTTTAATAAGCAGGGTTTTTTGGTGTGGTTTTTTTTTCAGTTACAATGGTTTTAATTTTCTTTACATGACTACTGGCTGAAATCAGCAGTAAGGTTTCACGTGGACTAAACGCTACATCAAAATTGTGATAATTGGTTAAAGGTCTGCCTTTAATAGGATTTTTCTAGTGCAAAAGAACAAACAAACAAAAAATTACCCGCAGATGTTTTCGAGGTATTTAGAACTTCTGGAATGTAGTTTTCAAAAACCTGTAACGCAACTCGGTCAAGTTATTCCCATCTCTCCGCAATTGTGTGTAAAGTTCCGTGTGTAAAGTAGGCTAAATAGCAAGCACACACAACGCCTATAGACACGCGCGTCAATAAGAATATCTGGGCCTCTACGCAGAGATGGATTGGATGGGAAATTGTTGGGGGGGGGGGGCGTAGAGGGGCGGGACGAGGGGGGAGGAAGAGTGTGGCTGGGAGGGACGAGACGGGGGTGCTTTCGCCTCAATCAGACGCTTACACTAAGCAGAACGCTGTTCCTTGGCGGGCATCTGGTACCCCAAATCGCCGTACCTCACACGGAGTCGGCGACGCAGACCATCTATTCGCACTGAGCAACTTACTTAGGACTCCCCCCCCCGCCCGCCACCCCCTCCCAGCCGAAAGAAAGTGTGTGGGGGCGGATGGGATGGTAGGGGAGGCTCGAAGGAGGAAGAAGGGGATCACAAGATGGTACCCCGGGGGAAATCAAGAACCCGCGGCGGCCCGAGTGCTGCCGGGTTGTTGCGCGCGGGCATCAAAGGGTTCACACATACGGCGAGCAGCCACGACCACCCGAAAGAGAGTGTGCGAAGAAAAAAAAACACAGCGAAAACCACACCAGTCAAAAAATTGGTGGCAGAAATGTATAAAGGCGTCTTTTAGGGTCGATGCGATGTCTTTTAGGGTCGTTAAAATCTGGTCGCTGCGGTTTTCCGTCAGTCGTTGCAACATGGCCAGCTACGATTGCATGATCGTAGGCGTTAGCAACAACGAGCGTGATTTAAAAGGACATACCTATCGCTATTTTCGTGCATCCAGCGCGTATTATAGCTTTTACAACATTTCCAAAGACGCAAAGTTTTTGTGACTTCGCAAAACCGTCTCGTGCGTGGAAAAAAAACAATAAAATTAGAATGTTTTCAACATTTACGTACTTTTGAACTATAATGTTACAAAACTGAGTCATAACCGAAAGCCAACATGGAGGCATTGAGTGAATCAGATACCTGAAAGGTACAATATGTATACAATATTTCGCAACCTTTCGGGTCAGTATGCGACCCTTTATCAAGCTAAATTTTAAAAAAATGTTTGAGTAGAAACTCAAAGTCATTTAACAATATACACAGGAAATAAAACCCAATCAACACAAACGAAACACAAAGCAGGACCTAAGGCCGATTTGAAAACAGGACAATAGGAAAACCCACACCCACAGCCTCCCTGCCCGTGTTTTGTTGGTGTTGGATGGGTTTTATTTCTTGTGCATATTGTTAAATGACTTGAGTTTCTACTCAATTTTTTTTTTTTTTAGTTATGCTTGGTGAAAGGTCGCATACCAACCCGAAACGTTGCGAAATATTGTACCCATGTTGCTATTTTCAGACTTTTTATTCATTCACTCACATGTCGTGCTTTTATCCTTCATAACATGGAGGCAGGCACCTTTAAATAAATAATTGGGTGCAATCCTACGTTTATGCAATTGGGAAGTGTGAGAGGATATCCAGCGTCCATTCAGTCGACCACGAGATAATTTCTGAATTGTTGGCTGTTTTCCTCTAGGTGCTCTGGTTTCCCCCCCCCCCCCTACCCTGCGTGATCCACCTCTTTCACAAGTTTCAAAGATTAGCCGTCAATAAAGTGTTCGGCTGCGCAAGCTTCGACAGCTCAGGTCGAACTTTCCGAAACAAACGCACATAGTAGAAGTCTTTCAGCTATAGTCTGTTCCACTTTATGTTTTCAGAAAACTGACTGCATGATGCCACGTTTTCTTCCACTAACGACTGCAAAAACGTGTAAATATCGCACTCGTAGACGCTAACAGTAATTGTGGAGAGTCTACAAGTGTGATATCAACACGTTTTGCACTTACAATGCAAGAAAACGTGAAGTCATTCAGTCAGTTTCCTGCAGACATAATGTGGAACAGACTATAGCAATGCGCGCAGGAGCACTAATTCTCTGAATTTCCAAACAAGCAAAGGAAAAAGAATTTTAAAGTGGTAATATGTATGAAAAAAAATTAATGGTAGAAGTCTAAAATAACATCACTGTATAGGCAGAATGAACACATGTTGGTCTGCGTATAACACATGCAACACATGTAACACATGTAAGTGTGCTCTGGGCTCAAGACCCCATTAGTATATCTCTTCCCCTACACGTTATGAATATTATTGTGATCGACGTTAACAAAATTAGGACATTTAAATTTAACTAGAATAAACGAAAACTGATTTCAACATTGAAATATATTTTTCCAAGTAATAATAATAAAGTAAGTTATTTCGACGGTTCGAAGTTCATGATGGACTTGTGTGTGCCGTATAAAACAGGTACAAAGAATAACACCATACAGTAAAGTAATTCCATGTCATGAATAATGGGAAGGTAACACTAAAAGATACAGCATTTTTTGACAAATATAATAATAAACATACACACATAGGAGGCGTTTAAATAAACCAAACACAAAGTTACAGTTTAAATATTAAAAGAAATTAATAATCGCGAAAGGATGATGTGCGGTATGTTGTTGGATGAATCTACCAACTCAGGGAAGACACCCTCAGCGTGGTAATTTCGTAAATCCGTGCGTATGTGGAGCGTCACTTGAAAAGGTTTCGTAGATTTTTCGATGTCGGTAATTGGTTGCGACAGAGTATATCCCTAAACTGTGCAATCCTCATAATAGTGGGGCATCTTACTTTGACGTCTCGTGCGATTGTCAGTCCCAGTAGCCTACAATCACGTAAAAATACGGCGTATCTTGAGTCCTGGAAGTATTTTACGAGCGACCACGTCTTCCTGGAGGGGGCGGCTTTAATCGACGACCGCCATTGTTTTTGTAACCATCTTGGATATCAACAAGGCACTCTGCTGCCAAAAACGTACAATCGATTACCTGTGTTCGTTTTTGCGGCGAACTCAAGATAGGCCGCGCGTACTTTAAATCATTGTTTTTCACCCTAGAAAGAGCAGGACCGAATATAAAGTCCACGCGCAACGCGAGCTTTTTGAGAGGTTCCCGGATACCCCGAATAAAATGGATTGAATTGAAGTGAAGTTTATTGTTAGGCCGGTAAAAGTAAATTTACTTTGGTTCTCCTTTAAGTGTGCAAACCAAGTGTCGATGCTGGTGCCGAGCGGCTTTTTATTTTCATTTTTTAACTTCTCAAAATCTGATGCGGTGTAGCCTTATTTTTTTTCGTGAGGGGGTGGGAAAAATGATCTTTTATATGGGCAGCGATATCGAAACGGTGAACGAACAGGCGCCTTTAAATTCGCTGTTAGTCTGCAGCCTGTCTAATTTATAATTGAATTCGTTTCGAAATGAAACTGAAAGCAAACCTCGCCCAAAGGGAACAATGACTGTCAACAAAATAAGCCTAATGGACATTTATTTAACGGGCTGGGTTTTAAAAAGGGAACTCACTCAAAACATATATACCGTAACAGCGGAAATTATTACTGATATTATAATATTGACCCGAGTTTTAATGTCGAAAGTAAATATCCGACAAAAAAAATTCTTGAAATGGTATGTGATTGATTACATGTTTGCGGTGTGTGTGAGACGAATGCAGGCAAATAAATACAAGGTGAACGTGCCACTTGTGTCTCAAGGTAAACACAAGGCAAACCGTTTACTAATGCCGAGACGTGTGGCTGCCTCGTTCGTATAAGTAATCAACATCCGACATTTTTGCTACCTTAATTTGTCCTGTATTTTTTTTTTGGCAGCTGACGATAAGAATCCCACTACCGTTCAACCAATGGGAGACATCGTTACTTTTACGTCGACCAATGGCAGCAGCTGTTACGTTGTGAACTTGGGGACAACAAGAGGACAGACAAGCTTTACCAACATTGATGGATGATTTGTTTGTAGGCCGGGTTAAAATTTCCGGTTTTGTTGACTCCCGTAATTTTCTCAGCAACTCTAAATCAAAGACCAAAGGGTCGGTCGTACGTCGGGCATCCCTAGCCCAAACTTGGAGTTAAAAAGCCAAGTTTTATTTCAGTACAATTTACAAAGATAACAAGCAGTATAAAAGACAAACCCCCAAAAGACAAAAGACAAACGACAAAAAACGTACCCCCACATCACAAGCAGGGTTGTGTTTTTGCCGACAACAACAGCTTTTTACCGGGACAGTGGCAAAACATAGTTTTTACCAATTTTTTCCGGTTATTACCGGCCAAAACTGGCAAAAACTAGCAAGCCGCTTCATACGCTTAGGGCGCGTTTACGCAGGTTCTCGCCTTCGCATTCTCGCAGCTAGAACTCAATCGCGATGGCAAAGGTGACATTGCCATGGTAACAACGATAAATGGATTAGCTTAATTCCGACATCGTTTGAGGAAATACCTGCAGTCTTATAATCCGTACCAATAATATAAAGAATTCTTCATGACGAAACAATTTTCCTAAACACTTCTGAACTCACGTTATTTGCTATTTTCGTTGCGAGGTGGCAGACATAAAACCGCCGCCATGTTGGAATTTGAGGTGATTTCTAGCTTCTAGCTACGAGAATGCAAAAGCGAGTAGTTGCGTAAACGAGCCCTTATTTTCACAGTAAAAGATATTCTCACAATATCTACGCAAATTTTCGACAGTCAGTTGCATAAATTTGCATAGATATTGTGAGAAGAATATCTTTTACTATGAAAATAAGCGTATGAAAGGCAAGTAAGAGGTGAATATGAATTTTTAAAGTAAACGACTTGATGTTTTCAAGGGGGAGCTTTTATAATTTGCCACCACTTGACTGTTGTACGGCACACTTTTTTTTTTATTTGACTTCACGTAGATTTTTGCCATATTTTTGGCTAAAGGGGCAAAAACATGGCAAGAACAGTTTTTGTCGGGACGGTAAACACCACGGTAAAAACCGATTTTGACCTCTTGGTGGCAAAAATCAGCTAACCCTGACCACAAGAGGAAATGACCGTGTGTGGGTAAGGGTCACAGACACAGGGACGACGCTAGAATCACTTTACTGGGGAGGCGGCATTGGGACAGCAATTTTAGCCAGGGGAACTGAAAAATGCTAATTTTGAGGTCACCCCATCCAAAAAAAAAGAATGAAAGTAAAAGTAACACACTCGCAATTCTCTTTCCTACACTAAACGTTCTCAACTGTTTTCTGCACCATTTGTTTGTAATATTTTTTTAATGCAGCTGAAAAAAAATGATTTCACAACTCTCACAGTAACAATAGGCTCCAGCGATATGACTTCAAATCCTTCCTGTCGCTTTGAAAGAAACTAACGTAGTTTTCTTATTAAGTAACCAGAACTTTCTTCATTTATACGTTTGATTTTTATCTGATGGTGGGGGGGGGGGGGATGTAGGAGGGCGAGCGCCCCCCTCCCCTTAGCGTCGTCCCTGCACAGACACCAATAAAACAAAAACAAATCAAACAAAAAATTGTAACAATAATAATAATAAAAAATGGAAAGCGGGGTTTCCAAAATCCAACACTGTAAAATTGAGAACAAATCTGAACGAGAGAAAAAAAAAGTAAAAAAGGAAATTTATGAGAAACAGAATACAAAGGTTTACCACTGCAACAGAAATAGTTGTCAAAGTTAGATTATAATGATGAACAAGCTTGTACGTTAGTAGGGTTTTGATCTACTAGCCCTATACCATTGCGTGAAGCAGTTCAAACCAGTAATGAGTTTCATTTCTATGGGCAAGGAAGTATTAAGACACACCCTACTATGTCACCCACCAAGATTCAGCGATTCAATTAAATAAGCACTGGGACCACTAAGGCAGCTAAGGCAGTTTAGCTGCTTTCAGGTGTCTAAGGATAAATAACAATGCGACAGAAAAGGCTGAAACTTCGTTTGATTGGGAAACTTTGGTCACCTGACAACATAAACGTCACTGTTAGTGACACAGATTTAAGGGATATACCTCCCAGGGCAATTTTCTCGATCCTCCACATCAAGTACGGCCCCAAAGGTCTATTTACTTACCGTTATCTTTCCCTTGCTAAAAATCCGTTTTAAAATGTGGCGTCTAGGAGATTTTCTGTTGAATATTGTTAACTATATTTCAGAACGACCCGTTCCTATATGATCCTTTGCGCGCCTACAAAGACCTTGAAGTTTTATCTGTGTATGCGCGGTACTAATTTTAATCGTTTGCTAATAATTACTATGAGATCAAAACTCGAAAAGACTAATGCAGTAAAAATTAAAATTAATTATTCCAATAGATCGCCGAAGCAAAATTAAAAGACACTAGTCTAGAAAATTATAAATTGTGATTTTAAAACAGGAGAATCATTCCGGTTTGTGACGACACAATTAAAGCGTTCACGCTGGCTTGTCTATTAGGCGCAATGCCAACTGAGATAGTAGCTTCGTTTTTCACTGCGAGGAACGAAGCTACTGCCTCAGTTTACCCTGACTATGGTAAGTGCGCGTATGTGATCGGCGCGTAGCTGTTATAAGGCAGGCGGAAGGTTATAAGGCAGGCGGTATGTTGCCTTAATGCTTTCTTATTGTAAAAAACTATGTGAATAACGTTGATATTTGCCTAATTACTAGCTACTACTAGTAGCTGCTATATAGTTTCACGAAAATAAAGTTTTCCATGTGGAGAAGAAAGCTGAATTTTTTTAGATAGCTGTAGTTTAACCATGGAACGTGCCTTTTACTGGTTTGTGGGTTAGGGGTTATTGTAAATTTAGAGTTACCAATCAACCTCAATACTGGCCTATATTAACGGCAGAGAGTTTCAACATTTGTTGTTCTTCAAATACAACAATGAACACGAAAACGTGCGCAGACAAGAACAGCCCGAGTGAAATGGTTTAAGTGTTTCTTGTGCCTATCAGTAAAGTACCTTACAGCTGTCCTCAAAACGGAAATAAAGCCTAAAAACTTTCGGCTTTTCCATTTCGCAACTGCTAAGAGAAAAAAATGGATTGTATCAATTTGGACCAAAACATGTGGCATATACCACAAAACAAAACTTACATAAATGGCGCAGTGGAATTTTTCAACCGACTGTGTTGAAATTCCCAACATTCTAGTCACATTTAAAAGACACTATCTGCTAGTAACGTCATTTTGCTACTACAATACTCTGGCAAGTACCCTGGCAAGTACTCTAACAGTTTTATTAGTGGAGCAGTATCTTTGTCGTTAAATCTTGGTTTTGGTTCATGGTTAACTGTCGACGAATAAAGGAGTTTTTTTTTTTTAATGTGAATAAATGTGACAGTTAAGCATTGCAACGATTACACTTGAAACCGTTAAGTCCTAACCAAACTAGCTGCTCGCGGCTGAATCACGACACGGGATGGTGTAAGCAAGAATTCAAAATCAACCGATGAACGCAACACCAACCGTACGATTGTAGCAATTTTGTCCTTGTAAGCTCGTAGTAACGCATCGATTCGCACGAAATTTTCTTCTGTCTGGTTAAGGTTTTAAGCCCTGACAAGACTGGTTGCTCGTGACTGCATGGTGTCGCAGGATGGTTAACCAAAGACGTCAAAATCCGTTAATAAACGCAACACTCACTGCTTGAGTGCAGCAGTTTTGACTATGTAAGCACGTAGTAAGGCCATCACTTTGAATGATTTAGTGAGGTCTTCGGACTGGCGGTCGCGGCGGCCCTCGTGTTGCTGCGGCGTCCCTGCACGAAATTGTTTTCTGTCTGGCCAGGGCTTTAAGCTATTATCAACCTGGTGGCGACATACTAGCGTGTGTCCAGATACTTAAAAGAATTTTAACTTATAAGACTTTTTCTTTTTTTTAAGGGGGGGGGGGGGGGGGGGGTCCACGCCGTGTGACGCTATACGACCCAATATTTATTTTTTAATTTTTTTTTTATTTAGCATTATTAACTTTTTTTCAGTACACTGCTCGCCCTAATCACTGCGAAACACGCTGTAGTGCACCAAAGAAATAGATCAACCTCAGCGACCTACGATAGAAGTTAAGTCCAAGTTGTATCCTAACACTAATCAACGACACACACACACATAAACACACACAGATGGGACTAGGTAATTCAATCTTATAGGCTTCCTCCGGTAGCAGTAGCAATGTCAACAATGTGTTTGAGGATTCTCCGTCGGTCAACACGACCAAAGACCATCCATAACATCGCTAGACAACCTGTCACTTTTCGCCATTTGTCCGATTCGACTGTTGGTGTATATAGCCTATACACGAAAGCACACGCCGAGTTTCTCTCCTAAAAAATAAAGAATGATTATGGGAGGGGAGGAAGGAGGGGGTGGGTGGGGGTAAAAACAAACGGAAATTGCAAATAAGGACTCATGACAAGACATGGCCACCGTCATTAGGCACAAGCAGATAAAGGAGCGGCTAGAGGAACGGGTCTGCAGCCATTTTTGATCATTTGCTCTTTCGTTTACGTCCACGGTGCTTTGGTGTGGACTCGGGATTGCGTACGACTGCGGGATTTTAGTTAGCTGCGTGATTTTCTCTTTTATCTCGGGTGAGAACTGTCGTAAAGTACTCTTTCGGCGTGTGGATGTCGCAATGATACGTCACATTGCTGCCTTCGTATGGAAGATAAATTCGTACCCAGACGTGTAGTGGTATTGGTGGTAATTTCGTACCCCGTACGCCTCGATTTCATCTTTACCAATCGGAATTGTTCTTCAGCATTCAAATACTCAATCATCATTAAGCAATCTTCACTTCTTCAATCGTGAAATGCTGTTGCGAAGTTGAAGTCCAACAGTGCAATCCTCAAATGTATTTTTGTGCGTGCGTGTTCAAGGTAGAGGACGTATAAAAATACGTAATCCACGTACTGAACTAATGAACTCAGCATTTCTGTAAGGATTAGGCCTCTAGGGACGTTTTGAAGAACTTTTGGACAATCTTACAAAAGACGCTTTTTTTGCTCTGACTAAAAAATACTGATAGTTCATTGTTCAAACTCTGAGCAATACAAGAAAATGATAATTCTTTGAGCGTAATTTTTTGGTGTCTGCGCCGTGTCATGAGCTAGGCAGGAGATTCAGTAAATGTAAAACTTCACTGAGCTAAAGGCTAACGTAGACTTCAAGACATTTAGCGACAAACTGAGAACTCTCAATGTGCGTTCTGATCCTATTATTGTCGTCGCATAGAGTTTGCAGCGAGTTTGAATCTCTGAATGTTTGAACTGAAGTGAACAGTGGTCCCCTCGTTACCTTCAGTGAAAAATAAAGAAACACCAGTTCAACATCAAAAAGAAAAGAGTCATTTCCACGTGCTGATGGCTGAAGATTGAATTCAATAGCAAAACCCACATCTCACTGATACCGGTAAGTAAAATTTAAAAAGTAGTTTGTAAAATATGATGGCTGTGTGTTCATATTAGGAGAAATGGTACAAATTGGTGAAAAATTGGTGATATCATTTACCGCTACTTTTTACTAGGCTACCTGAAACCTTTAGGAATGTCTGCAGCGGCTACAAAATTTAAAAAGAAATACAGATTTAAAAAAATAATCTTGTTACTTGGATTAAAAATGAGTAATAATTTTCATGCGCTAATTGTACCTGACTTTTTGCAATACGTTAGTTCGTTTTGACTTCTTGATTTTTCTTGCTTTGTTCGTTAAAACATTTTCTGATCTTTGTGTAAGTGGGGTTTTTTGGTTCATTGTGTGTACGATTTGATTAATGCAAACCACATATGATCTACTGGCTTCGTAGTGGATTGGTTGGATACGGAAATTAAAAAAAAAAGTTTTAAAATTTCAAGGAAACGGAACAGTATCGCAAAGGTTATTATGCTCGCGTCTGAGGATAATAATAATAATGTGGGGGCGTCGGACGAACGCCTAACTGGAAAATCGTCATATAGGATAATTGTCTAATATCTGCACAAATAAAAAATATGGAAAATTGTCTAAACGGAATATCGTATAATGGAAAATCATCTAAACTGAATATCGCATAATGGATAAACGTCTAACTGGATAAACGTCTAACTGCGGTTTCTGATGTTATATGTATAGCCGCCACGAGCGCGGTAGCGCGAGTGAGACAGGGACAGTTTATACGATTTTCCATTATACGAATTTCCGGTTAGACGATTTTCCATTATACGAATTTCCTGTTAGACGACTTTCCGTTATACTGTTTTCCGTTATACGTTCTTCCAATTATGAGATTTTCCAGTTAGACGATTATCCCTCGCCCCATAATTTGAAAATGCATCAATGGGAAAAACATCTTAGTACAACAACATGCAAGAAGATTAAAAATAATACCTATAATGGGTTCATAGGAAAAGAGGTAAACAAAATAGAATATACCATGGTAACGACATGCTACAAAATCTCAAATTTATTGCTAGCTCATTATTTTAAAAAAATAATAATAATTCCGTATAATCCAAGGACGGTAGCCAACCTTTTGTTTGCCTATTGAACGTTCCAAAATTATTTGCCTTCTTGACAATCTCAGGTAAAAGGTTACACGTGGATTACGCCAAAAAGCAACTCGATTTACGTATATACGCAATTTTTCAGCATTATCTTTTGGTTGTGAAACATGCATGGTAACTTCATTCCTCGTAATGTAAACAGTAAACAATCGGTCATTTTACTTCTATCTCTTTTTTACGACAGTCAAGCAATTAAGTTAATATAAGTATTGTAAGCGATACGTGATCCCAGACAATATGGTCTTCGCCAGTTTGGTCACAAGACAGTTTTGGTCCTGAACGCTTTTTTTCGGCTGTTAAGAGGAAAAGGCGCCGAAAAATATGCCAAAGAAGTTAAGAATGCAAGAGACCTGAAAAGGAATTTTAAGTTATAAATTGAAACAACCCTATAAATTCTTGATTGAATCTGAGTTGAAAGAATTGGATAGGGAAGAAAAAGAAAATGAGTCAGTATGCAATGATTGAGATATTTGGTTTTGTACGTACGTACATTATTGGTGTGCTTATTTGTACCAAGTTGTACCTTGAAGTAAATAATAATAATAATAATAATTATAAATACACACGAATCTGAAATAAAAATTTCCGTGAAGAAACTGCCGCTTACAGTACCAACGTGTCAGTGACAGATCGCCACCCCGTTGGCGAGTATATTGACGCGTGTCATTGGATTGGAACTCGTACTATCTATAGGTTTTAAAGTGGCTCTATCACCGATTGAAATGCGAACGAAAATACCATGGCGCCATCTAGCGGCAGTGATATTGTTAACCTTTACAACTTACTCCCAGGTGCACGAGGATATATACCTAATTTTCACTCAATAATTATGTAGGGCGTGGCTTGTTTGTTTCGTTAAAAAAAAAATGTCGTTGTGCATTCCTTTGCTTAGTGCAAGTAAGTGCAAGATAGTACTAGAAAGCGCTAGATATAGTGCCAGATTCTGCAGATTTCAATCGGTGATAGTGCCACTTTAAGGGCACGTTTACGCAACGAAACCTTCTCGCACGCTGAACGCTATTTATTAGCCAACCGTTATTTATTTATGATGAGTTTCCAGTTTGCTAAATGATTGCGGCAATACATAGCAAATTAAATGTATTATAAATGACAACAAGAATAAAGAACATAGTGCAAAAGTATTTTTAAAAATTGAATTGCTACAACATTGTTGTCATTTCTTGCTGTTTCCAAAATCTGCTATTCTCATAAAAAATAAAACAGCTTCTGGCAGTCATCAGAAAAGACGGTAGAAAAAACAGCTGCTCGCAGCGAGAATCCAAAATCCAACATGGCGTCCATTAGGGGTTATCGATTCGCAAACAAACCATCGAATGCTGGCATTCAGAAATCAGTCCACCATCTTGTATTGCAGTAAAAATTGCATTCTTGTTGTCATAAATCGACGCTATCATGCCATGAGCATCGTACTTCGTGTCACGAGGCGAGGATCTGCATCGGCGTCGTTGCCACAGTTACTACGTATAGACAACTCGAAAGCCGCATGTTCCCGTAAAGACAAGAAGTAGCGAGCAGATTTAGTATTAAGCAATAAAAGCTAGTGAGCGAGAAATTTTATGTTGCTAAACGCTCCCTAAGTGTTTCCAGTCCCATACCACTAGCGAGTTTCAGCCTCGCCCATGCGAGATAAGTGAGACAGTCCCCAGCGAACCAGTAGAGAAAAAAGAATTGCTCCTTGAAATAGATTAGATTAAAATGTATTAGATTAAAATGATGTAGGCCTAATGGAAGTATAGTATAGGCCGCAACCATGGCAAGCCGTTGTTATTTTTAATGTAGTAAAAAAGCACGGTAACAGATTATGTGAAGGCAAACCAAGCAGTGCTACATAAAAATACAAACAACGTTTCGAAAAATATCAATTTTCGTCTTCAGGTTAGCAATAAAATAAAATAAATTTTTTAGTGCAACACTGCCTTTCAACAGGCAAGTCGCCAGACAAATACGCAACAGGCCACACCCCCCGACTTTGACAAGGCCCAAATCTTGTTTCGAGAAAAATACACCAGGGCACGAATTAATTTAGAAACGCTAGTCATCCATACACATACACCACCTGTACATAACCACTTAGTGCCAGATAATAAATTTCTAAAAGAATATTTTCCTGTAATTAAAACACTTAAAACTCGACTCTTTTGCCAGGCATATTGTAAAACCAACATAACGAATGCATCGCACCGTTGAAACACGTGACCCCGATTTGCATACACCTTGCCTTGCGACTTGACATCCCAACGGAGCAGGTGGGTCGTTGCTTTTCGGCTGCCATTTCTGCCTCTTTTGAGGGGAGAAATTGGTTGTTTTTATCCGTTTTAAATGGCTGTTTTATGCTTTTAACGTAGGATGACTTAGTGGTTTTTGCCATGCTTTAATATTATTGCTAACCTTAAGACGAAAATTGATAATTTTCGAAACGTTGTTTGTATTTTTATATAGCACTGCTTGGTTTGCCTTCACATAATAAATTGTTATTGTTATTCACCCATTTACATTTTGTGTGTTATATTTTCACGTTACAGCATTAAACATTTTAAAATCATTTTTGCATCGTTTATAGAAATCTGAATTCTGCATATGTTTAAACGCATTGTATACGTATGTCTAAACATTGCTGGTAAATTCTTAGTAAATATGGCGAATGAGATAAAGGAAGAGAAATGAAAAAATAGGCGCACGTTATCTTTTGTTTAACATCGTCATTGCTGACGAATATTAGTATCTCCCCAAAACAGAACTAGTTACGGATTTCTGCCAAAATTTTCGGCTGTTTGAAGCCATAGTACCAAAAGCGAAGCACTTTCTCCAGGTTAATCCCATGCAGCAATAGTTCGGAGGTTAAATGACAATCAGAAAATTGCTAACTGCACAATTGTCAGCTATTTTACTTAACGTTTGCTGCAATTAATGTCGGTGGGATTAACTTGGCAAAAGGTCTTCGCGTTTTAGGACTTGAAGCTTGCACGGGTAGCTATACGAGCACTGGGGCATCAGATTTCATAAGCGTCTTGGTCCTAGATGCACATCGCTGGCTTCTTACAGACCCGGGTTCGATCCTGGTGAAGGGAAGTGTATATGTACGGAATTTTCTCCAGTTGTTTCCCGGCCGTTGCACGTGGGTTTCCTCCGGGTACTCCAGTTTCCTCCCTCGTGCGGCAAAAAACAACCAACATGATGGTGGTATCCTCCACTTAACATCTGTCGCTTGGGCCTTCAAAAAGCTGTAATCTTATTGACCGACACTTCTTTCATACCAAGATTTCAAAACGGCAAGTTTTGTTTTCGGGAGATATCACGTATTTTTGGTCCAAATTGACTAAATCCATTTTGTTTTCTTAACAATCAACCTACGAAGTGAAAAGCCGATAAACCAGTTGAGGGACCTTTATTGGCTTTACTAAATTTCCATTTGTAGGTTTACGTCTTAGTCTTAGTCCACCGAACTCGTGTTATTTAGCACTGGAAAAAGCAACACTTCTTCATTCGTGCTGATGTTGTCGTCGTGCTCCGTACTCGTGTCTTCCTACCAGTAGCGCATCCAGAAATTTTCTTTAGAGGGCGGCAAAAAATATGAAAATGGGCCCGAAAGCTAACCCATTTTTAACTACTTTCAGTGGTTTTTCACACTTTTAAGAAGCTTAATTTGAGAAATTCTCTTAATGACAGCAAATTTCTTTATGGTCGTCTTCGATGTAAATAATTTCACGCTCTGGGGGGGGGGGGGCAGTGGCGCATCCAGGAATTTTCTTTGAAAGAGGCAAACAAAATTTTAAAAAGGGTCCGAAAACTAATGCAATTTTAAAAAATGTCAATGATTTTTTCAGGCTTCTAAAGAGCTAAATTTGAGAAATTTTCGTAATGATGGTAAATTCCTTATTTATTTGTTCAGCTTCGATGCAAATAATTGTTCACACTTTTTTTGAGCGGGGAAGGGGGTAGTGGGAGAGGAAATACCGGGCTCATAGACCGAATTTGAGTTGTTGAGAGCCTTGTAAAACCAATGTTATACCACTTGAGGCGAAAATAAGGGACCTTTCTGATGTCGGTAGACAAAAAAAATCGAAGGTGCTTGCAATTGAACAGTTTTACTGTTAATCTGGAGTCTTGGGAGGGGCAAGTGCCCCCTTTTGCCCCCCTCTGGGTGAGCCAATGATTCGTGCTTCACCGTTGTAAGCAAAATGTGTTGTTCTGTCGGGAGGAGAAGGACCCTGTGGTGTTGTCTGCTCATGTCGATTGTGGCGTGTAACGATTCTGGGTGTTCCGCTTAGATTTCTCCAGCTAACTAATTGTCCCACTCGTAGTCGTGGGGCAGATAACCCGGTTTGGGTTCGTGCTCCCTCAAAGCAAAACAACAACATGTTGTCCCTCTCATATTTGTGGGAGCAGATAACCCAGTTTAAGCACCGTAAAAAAAGGAAAGCAAGGCAAATTGGAAAATGTTGTAACTCTGCTCTTAAAATAGTATTGAGACTGATTGGTGACTTTGAATTTACGTTTCCCCTCACTCCCGAACTAGCAAAAGGCACAGTCCACGGTTAAACTATAGCTATCTGCAAAATGCCAGATCTGTGAAATTAGCTATAGTAATTCGGCAAATATCAACGTTATTCACACCTTTTTTTTTCCACAAGAAAATGTTGAGCTGTATATGTCACTAATTTCAGGCGAACATTATTGCAATAAATAATATGCAGTCCCTGCTAATTGTGACTTTTTATGTTGTCAGGCGACCAAAGACACCTGATCAAACCAAGTTTCCCCCGTTTCTGTCACATTATTTTGTAGCATATACCTGAAAACAGCCAAACTACCTTTGCTGTAAAGACACAACGTGTCTAGGGATCGGCACGCTCATATTTATTTTTTCTGGATAGGACCGACGTTAATGTTGTCATTGAATCTTGGCGGCGACACACTGGCGTGTGCCTTAAAATGTGGCGAATAATATACATGAATAGACAGTGCTCGAAGTGCATGCGAAGTGCATACCGTATGCGACGGTATGGCATACCGCCTCTTCACGAAATCTGTGCAGCGTATACCGTTTCTTTTTGCCGTGAGGAATGGGCATATCGTGTGTGGAAGTTCGAACAAAGTTGATTCACTTTTTTGCCGATATTTTTAATGGCGTGTTTACCTGTGTATTTAGTGACGTCATTTCTCGATTTTTTAAAATCTAATTTTGTTTGTTGTATATATCGTCTCTCCCTCCATGACAGCCCCTCGTTTGCTTCATTTCATGGAGACAGGGACACAAGGTGGCGTCGGTGATCATCCTGCGACTATGGTGAAAAGTCAACGCCATTATTAGGGCGCGTTTACGCGGCGACTCGCCTTTGCATTCTTGCAGCTAGAACTCAATTGCGATGGCAAAGGTGACATTGCCATGGTAACAACGCTAATGGATTAGCTGAATCCGACATCGTTTGAGTAAATACTTGAAGTCTTATAATCCGTGCCAATAATATAATGAATTCCTCACGACGAAACAATTTTCCCAAACGCTTCTGAACTCACGTTATTTGCTGTTTTCGTTGCGAGGCGGCAGACATAAAACCGCCGCCATGTTGGAATTTTAGGTGAATGCTACGAGAATGCAAAAGCGAGTGGTTGCGTAAACGTGCCCTTACGCATTGTACATTGTACATTAAATCAATCCCGTTTTTGTAGTCGTACTCCTGTTTTTGCTATAGCGTTTTCCGGAAAAAAAGCGCACGGTATCGCATCGTACGTTTTTGATAGATTCTTTTCAGTAATAACGTTACTGTTGCTTGAAAATGAAAACCAGAAGAGATTTGGTAAATGGCGATTTCAAAACTTCTATTAAAATTTACTCCGTGTGGTCATTTTATTGTTTCTGCAGCTTTGTTGTATTTTGTGAAAAATCAAATTCAGTATTTACCCCTACCGCCAATCAATAACATGGTTTTGTGACTATAGTTTTTATGCCTCCTCCCCACCGCTCAGTTCAAAGTGAGAAAATAAATAATACAAAAAAAAAAAAAAAAAAATCCTTAGATTTAGCCATACCGGTTCTTATTTATCCCCACTTCGAGCACTGTGAATAGAAACGAAAAATAGACATAAATCGCTAGAAATAATATTAAGGAAAATTGGATAAGTGGAGGTGTGTCCATAGCGATTAAGGCGCTATGCAAGTGATCTGTGGGCGAACTGGGCAGCCGGTTCGAATCCGGGTCACGCCACTCCAACGAAACGTAAGAGCATAAAGGGGGCTTACTGAACTACGTTATTTCTAGTGTATGATTTTCGCCGTTTCCAATTTTCCTTAATATAATAGAAACGAAGGCGGTACAAGTTATCGTTTGTTTATGAACTAATTCTTGCGAGAAATGCGTACTACACTGATAATTTACTAGATCATTGATCATTTTTGCTGAGGAATGGTATCCAGCAGTTTAAGAGTTACAACAAGAAAATTGTCCTCGAGCATAGCGAGATGATGCCGAATTAGCACGCCAGGTGAGGGAGGGGAGGAAGTGAAGAGGACCGAAATCCGGCCAAAAATCAACGTTTATTTAGCTTTAAATACAGAATTGCATGTAAGATTGATGCGCATGGGTGTACCTTACAAAGTACGAGCCAGAAAAGTATGCTAACAATACATTACTTCCTTTTGTTTGTCGTTTTTTTGAGGGGACATGTTGTTGCTCTGTCTGTTTGTATACAAATGCGGAAAAGATATCTCCTCGAACGAATTACACACATGTCTGAATGAATATCTAAACTTTATAATATGCATACCGAAATCGGTAATTTAGAAATTCAGTTTAATTGATTCATACACATCGTCACTGAAAATGAAAACCCGCATAACTGTTTTCTGTTGTCAAAAGGCAGCTCTAGGTGTCCTCGGTGTACCTTGTATCAGTCAACCAATGAGAAGCCTGTAAATGGTCACGTGCAAAACCTCGTGAATGGTTGCCCAACAATTTGAGTTGCTATACCTCGTACCTGCAATTTTTTCCTCCAATGCACGTAGTGAATGTACTCGAAATAAGTCTCTTTGTAGTTAAAGAAATTCGATTTAAAGCTAAAAATTATGTTTAATTATGTAAAGTATGCATCCTCCTGTAGTGCATATAGTCCCAAACGCATTTAATTTTGTATGAAATAGATTCGTTAAATCTAGATTTAGTTACGAGGTTTGTCTTTCCGTTGTTTTTTTTTGTTTTTTTTTTTTAAATTCCTTTGAACTAATTTTTGGACGCTGAATCTATGGTAAAAACTGTGTGTCTCTCTCGTGGTACCGTTCTGGCGTTGAAAAAGGCGACGGACGGACAAATTCGTTGCTTTAATCTTCCTATCTTTCGCTGTACAGAAGACTACAAAAAACAGAAAGCTAGAAAGCACTTTAGTAATTAAAAATATAAACAGCCTAGCCATAAAATGAAAGACGAAATCACGACGTTTCGGTTCCTATATCGGAACCGTTTTCAAGTGAAGGGTTTAAAACAAGTCAAACAACTTAAAACTTAAAAATAAAAAACAGCAGAGCAGATGGGTCATGGTTATAAACCTTACAGATCTAAAGGTCCCATACTAAAAATTAAAAATTTAAATAAAATAAAATAGAAAGTCGGCACAATTCGAATGAATGTGTCAACAGCCAGCTCCCTCCTAACTGACCCAAGTCCGCAGGTCGAATGATAAGAGACGGAGGTCGGCTAATGCTTTAAATAGTGGGTCCCTGCATTTTGATTGGTTGAAATGTGTTGATGCCAGCGGCTTTGCATAAGGGGTGTTTTAAAAGTCAGCGGCTTGCGAGCCGCTTGGAAGCGATGCAAGCTTTCCAGTTTTTTTAATTCAAGCCGCTTGCCGCTGAGAAACTTTTCCGTTGTTTTAAAGTCAGCTGCTTGGCAGCCGCTGGCCAGCCAACTAAGCGAGGAAAAAGGGTACTGAGTTCGCTGAGCTTACGCAACCAATATGGGGGCACGATGTGCGCATGCGCCATTGCCGCGGAGCAACAATTGGCAACAATCATCATACGTGCGATAAATCTACACGATACGTGCGTGATAAGTACGATATTGATAGCTGCCAACAGCTCAATTGCTTAGTCTTTACTCTCATCATCTTAAACGCTACTAATAATGCGATAAAATAGAAAAAAAAGAGATATAATAACTGATTTTGTTACTGTCGGCCATGTTGTGCTTAGTAAGCTTCAAACAACGTCGTTTTTAATCTCAGCTTGAAAATGGGAAAAGCGAAGGAAGCCGAGACCAAGCAAACTCAGGGCTCAGCAAGCAAACCGCTGACTTGAAAAACATAACTTAATGTAGTCTTGTAGGTGATTGGCTGAAGGTATCAAGTGATTATGAACAAATGGTTTGGTTAAATGAATATAAATTGTTTCTAAGTTTTCCCGTGTTTTAGAAAGAGAAAGAGAAAGAGAATGGCATGAGTGCTACTTTTGAATTTTACAAACCTGCACAAACATACACACAAAATCAAAATTTAGTCGGGTATTAACGACTTGCTTAACGACTTGCCAATTATGTAAATGACACACAAGCAAAATCCGAAAGTAATTCGAAATAAAAAAGCATAAAAGTCACTGAGCACAATCAACTATTCCAGTTGCCAATAAGATAATAGACCTGGCAACTGGAATAGTTGATTGCGCTCAGTGACTTTTATGCTTTTTTATTTCGAATTACTTTCGGATTTTGCTTGTGTGTCATTTACATAATTGGCAAGTCGTTAAGCAAGTCGTTAATACCCGACTAAATTTTGGTTTTGTGTGTATGTTTGTGCAGGTTTGTAAAATTCAAAAGTAGCACTCATGCCATTCTCTTTCTCACACCCAACGTTCTTAACTGTTTCCTACCCCATTCTTTTGAGACTGTAATAAATCCAGACGAAAAGAAATTCTTGATTTTATAACTCTCACAGTCACAACTAGGCTAGCTACGCTGAGATTGTCAACAACAGAGACGAGTAGTTGTGCCAGGTTAAGTTTTAGGAATTCTTGACCCATTAATGTGACGTGAAGTTCTTCCTGTCTCTGTGAAAGAAATAAACGTAGTTGTTTTTTTTTTGGCAGATGCCTGCTATTTGACATTGAACTGAAGGTGGTTGGTGGAGATGTCTGGGGCTTTGTCCTCTCACGTCCCCCCATTCTGTCGTCCCTGCTTTTAAGTGTTAAATTCAGTAAATTGTACCAGCATGAAATGCAACTAATTGTCAGCAACTTATTTATTTTCAGAGTTTAAAAGAAAGAAGCTAAGACATCATTCATCATCACGTCACAATGCCTAACCACCCAAGAACCAACAATACTTGCCTCCTCAAGGAATCAACAACCACTCCTACAAAATCTGGTTGTCCGTCACCTTCTGCAGACGAAGCTTCTAAGCAGGCAACAGATTCTGAACAAGATACAACAAAAAACCAGCATGAAGTGTTGCAGGTTGAATTCAGCCAAAGTAACTCACCCAACCCGGTGTTCACATCTCCCGTAACAAGTGGTGGCAGCGGCGAAATCGGCTACCAACGACGTCCAAAGCCTCCTTTCTCATACATCGCCCTCATAGCCATGGCCATACGAGCATCGCCATCAGGTATGGCCACCCTGAGTGAAATCAACGATTACCTACGCACCAAATTTGCTTTCTTCCGGGGTGATTACACGGGATGGCGTAATTCAGTCAGACATAACCTCTCACTTAATGACTGCTTCCGTAAGATTTTGCGTGATCCTAGCCGACCTTGGGGAAAAGACAATTACTGGACGCTGCACGAGACGGAGGACTTCACCTTTTGCGATGGAGTCTTCCAGAGGAGGCGACGGAGGGCATCAGCCAGGATGAAGAGAGAGGAATTAACCAGAAAGTCACCAATAATTACTTCAGGAGATATTCACCAAATAAAAACATGCCCCAACTCAAAGTCAGAAGCGTTTACTAAACCCACCAGAATATGTAATCCCTTCACCATTGATAATCTCTTAAAACCCGCATCATCATGGCAAACTACTAGACTAAACACCCTCCCAAGACCAATTGATAGGCCTGTTTCCAATGAGCAAAACGTATCGCGAAAGCCATTCACTGCTGGTTCTTGGAAGCCTTCAAACAACAAGGAAAGACAGCATACTGACACCAAGGTGGAGGTAGCCCAAGAATCATCACACCAAGATGAGAGAAGGTTTGTTTACGAACAGTTGCTTGGTATTTCATCACCTCGTACACCATCAGGGTCATCATTAAGGACACATGGTCAGCGTATGCATCCTTTGTCACTTGCTTGTCCCTATGTTACGCATAACCCCTTCGATGGAGATGTTGCTGCAGTTGGCTTCATTTATTCCCCCTACCAGATAGTAACTGGTCTGCACCACTTACCATGGCACATTGCTACGACTTTTCATGCTGACCAATGAAATGTATATAAAAATAAGGCACACCACTTTTAATAAAATATAAGCTTTCATGCACTGCAATTCAGTACAGGTTTATTAAGGGTGTATTAACCGCAGGGATTATCTGCCCCACTACAGAAATTAACAAGACACAATAAATGAAGAAAACAAAGAAACAACTATACAACACACCCACTGGCATCTGTCAAGCAGCAGAAGCTAAGCCGCACTTACTGAAAGCTTACTGGCGAGCAGAACCACGACAGAACCTCACCACCTCTCTCAACTTTCGGGTTAAAAACTGTAATATGAGGCTTAATGCCCAATAATAGGTAAATTCCGGTCGGGCCCAGCGACATATGCTACGCAGTACCAGAACCTCGCATGCAAAGGGCATATGCCAAGGGGTACCAGAACCTCGCATGCAAAGGGCATACGCCAAGTGGTACCAGAACCTCACATGCGAAGGGCATACGCCAAGTGGTACCAGAACCTCGCATGCAAAGGGCATACGCCAAGTGGTACCAGAACCTCGCATGCGAAGGGCATACACCAAGGCGTACCAGAACCTCGCATGCAAAGGGCATATGCCAAGTGGTACCAGAACCTCGCATGCAAAGGGCATACGCCTAGTGGTACCAGAACGTCGCATGCACTTCAATTACTTATCATCAATGAAGGGAATAACTGTTTTGTCTTAGTTATGATCTCTGTGTTGGTTTTCACTCCTCAGCGTATTATTTTCATATCGTTTCCTGTTATAAAGGAGTCCTGGACAAATGACATCAAGTAAGTGAGGAGGTTGGGGAGGTGGGGAATCGCGGAATGAGACAGTTTTGGACATGGTGGGAGAGTGGCGGTCCCCACAATTTGTGATGTTCTAACAATTCTTTTACCGACCTATATTTTATAATAAACAAGAACGTAACTTTAAATGTTAAGAGTAAGGGTCTGAAAGTCAAAACCTAGAAGGAACACAGAGAAGCTTTGACAGTCAGGGTCAGGTGTAAAATTTTGTTAGTGAGAGGCTTGTAAGCATTAGACCCTTATTACCCGGTGGTTAGTCTAGTTCTAGTCTACTCGGACAGAACGTGTGTATGAAGGGTTGTATAAATACGGATGAAAACCTTTTTACGTTGCCCACGGTTTCCAACTGTTGTATACTTTGTTCCACATTATGTTTTCAGAAAACTGACCGTATGACACCACGTTTTCATCACTACGACTGCAAAAAAATCCGTAATCATCCCATTCGTAAACTATAACAGTAACTTTGTTGAGTCTACAAGTGTGATATCCACATGTTTTTGCGCTCTTAGTGCAAGGAAACGAATCGTCATCTAGTCAGTTTTCTGAAAACATAATGTGGAACAAACTATAGCAGAATTCCTTTGTTTTTGGAATATCCTTTAAAGAACTTTAAGAACACAGTTTTCTTTTAAAGTTTGGCATTTGACTTTTGATGATTTAGTATTTTTTATTATCTTTATACGAACTTCGTACATTAGGTAATTGACGACAACTAATAATGCTCTCTGCTGCGAATACGCTGCCGTGTTACTACACCAAAACAACACACAAAAAAAAACAAAAAAACATTTCCACCTTCAGCAAAGTAAGAAACGCACACCCAACTAACATTGTACTGCTTAATTACTTGGTAAGCCAATTTTGTACATCCAACTGTGTAAATATAATTCTAGGCCTATTTGGATGGAATGTGTGTATGTTGGCTACGGATTTAAAGTTTTTTTGTGCTTGGAATATCTTTAAAGAACTTTTTTTAAAGCTGTCTTTATAAGAATTTCGTAAATCTAAGTAAATTGATGGCAACCAATAATGCTCTCTATACTGCGTATATGGTGTCAAGTTACCAAACCGAAAAATAAACTTTTCAACTTTAAGAAAAGCAGGAACCGTACACCGTACTACCGCTGGATCATCACATAGGTCTTTATAGGAAGCTCTTTTACACTTTTTCGTCAAAATGTATTTATTGCTTTCCTAGTCTTAAGGACGAAAGCGGCCTCCAGGTAGAAAGGGTCAAAATGCTTACCAGCTTCTTACAGAACTAATTCTCTTCCTAATGTGTGTCCTGCAGCCCAAAACTCCCCTAACCTAACCAATGCTTGGTTCTACATTGAGTGGGTTACCACGTGACATTTGCTCGCAAGGCCAAACAACAACAAAATCGTTTAGTACAGAGAGTCTAAGCTTGTTTTGTAAAGTTTTTAGGTTCTAAAATCCCATCAAATTTGTAGAAAATTTACCAAATTATTTTTCTTTTTTTGTTTTCATTTAATTTTTTTTTTTTTTGCTTGCACCTGTACATTAGTAATATATTGCATTCAGTAACCATCATTACAACTAAATACTAATTCCAAACCATCTCAAGTTTATCTTTTACCACGGTGATATTCAATTCAACACAAGAGAGGGGTGCACGCAGGGTTTTCTGAAGGGAGTTTCCTGTGGCCCCCCATGTCCTTTCCATGCAGTTAGGGGGTCTTGCGAGCGCTGTGAGTCCCGGAATCGAATGCATTTTAGGCGATTTCAGGACCATTTTGGGGATTCTATAGTGATTAATCGCTGTATTCAAACAATTCAAACAAACAAAATGCATTCAAAAAAATACGTCCACTCAAAAACCCGAAGGGAGTTTTCCATGCAAAACTTCGGGGGGGCCCCCCCCCCCCCGGTGTGCCACTGCGTAATACTCTACAATAAATATAAAAACTTATATTTAAATAAAAAATAATAACAAACTTAGAAAAGAGAAGAGGCTTATAAAAAATAAACATAATAAAAGGGTTTTCGTTGGAAATTAGAAAGAAAAAAAAAACAGAAAAAAAAGGATGTGGCAACCCTAACATGGATTTCTGCTTATTCTGCATAATTCTTCCGTTGTTAAAGGTACATGCATCTTTGCTGGCTTTCTTCTACGACCCAGGTTTGCGACAATAGTTCAAATGTGTGTAAACGTTCCCAACACGTTCATTTTCTTGTTTTTTTTTTTACTTTCGTGCGAGTTGATTTGGCGAGATTAACTCTAACATGTGCAAATGTTGCAAACGCTATCCTCAACGGGTCGCACGATATACCAGAAGTATTTATGTCCCTTTAAGAGGAATTGCTTTGCTTGTGTTTGTTAATTTTTTATATTGTCTAGGGTTGTACGAAAATGGATCAATCAAACAACTCAATACATGTCTTCATTTCAGCGCTCTCTTTGAGTGCCGATTTACTTTAAAACTAGGGTCTTTTGTTTGTTTGTTTTCCAACGAACTCAACAGCAACAACTCCATGGCAACGAGCAACCCTTGTAGTTAAAAACAGTGCTGCATTACAGTTCTCGTGCTGCCCTCTGCCGTCTTAGAATTAAAGCACTGGTTCGTTACAGCGTGGCAGTGGAAAGCATCGCTCCTTTTTTTGACAACAGAAGGCGGCACGGATACGCCACTGCTGCGCTGTTAAAGGGACACCCGGCCTGCCTTATAACAGCCACGCGCAGCTCGCCATCTGCGCATTCACCAGCGACAAGGTCGGTCGCAGCCAGGAACGTAGCTGCTGGCGTGGTTGGCTTTGGGAATAGTACACAAAACAGCATCAAGTTAAAGATTGTGTCGTCACAAACCGGAATGATTCTCATTATTTAACATCACAATTTAAAATTTTCTTGGCTAGTGTCTTATAATTTTGTCGATCTATTGGAATAATTAATATTAATTTTTACAGCATTAGTCTTTTAGATTTTTGATCTCATGGTAATTATTAGGAAATTATGAGTACATGCACACACAGAGATGAAACGTCATGGTTATTGTATAAGCGCGCGAAGGATCATATACTGCATGTACTGCGGGACGCAGTAAATATAGTTAATTATTATTCAACAGAAAATCGCCTATACACGCCACATTTTAAAACGGATTTTTACCAAGGGATAAGCTAACGGTAAGGAAATAGATCTTTGGGGCGGTACTTGATGTGGTGGATCGAGAAAAATGGCGCTCGGATCAATATCCCTTTAAATAAACGTAAACTTTGTTGAAGTTGGGTTGATAACTTGATACAAAGATATCGCGGACGCAAGACCTCGCATTTGAAATTTAAATCAGTGCTAAAAAAGCAGTATTGCTAAAATATAGTTCCTGGGTATAGGGCAGGGTCGGATTGGGTAAGTTTTCTTGTATCTGCCCGATGGTAAAAAAAAAAAAAGAAAGAAAGCACCGGCCAGTGGGAGAGCGGAACTCAGGTTATTTTAATTAAAAGTGTGGAAACTCATTTTTTTTTTCGGGGGGTGTTGGCTATCGACGCTGATCTGGCGACTTCATTTTTTTTCCAGATAAATACACTTTGTTGGACAAATTTTATTGCAAATGGGCAAACCCAAATGGGTGCAACTGTACGGACCGGAAGAAGGGAAAGTGTGTCCGACACTTTGTACTATATAAAGTGTATGCCTAGCAAAATGAGGCCTCCAGATCAGCGTTTTCCCCGTAAATACTACATTGTTCCCTTGTAGTTTTTAAGACCAGACCTTGACACTACACAAAAGCTTGTTGTTAAATTCGACACTGTTCTGGGGAATTGTATAATACTCTACACATGCTAATTTGTTTCAGAATTTACAGAACTTGTTGTCAAGACGGGTATGCAGTAACGTTGAAGCATTTTCAAATGGTTTAACTTAGAAACATTTTTTTTTCACGTTTTGTTAAAAAAAGGTGCAGGTGCAGCACCGTAGAATCTTGGAACAATATAAAAGAAATAGCGATACATTAAAAATGGAGCAACAACTTTTCGCAGCAGCGCCGCGATTTTCATAACATAAACGAGACCACGTGATCCACATCAGCCTATTGGATGACGGAGAATTTGAACGTGGAAATGGCGTCCACAGGCCACGTGATCTTCGGCAGGCAATGAGGGGCCAGCAAATGTCATGTTGACCACTTTAGAAGTTTAAAATTGTCCTTCATTTTTGTTGGGCGAGCCCATTTTAGTAACGCAAACTTCATCTCAAATGAAACAAAATGGCGGCCATATGAAGTTGTTGGCACTAGGCTTGTGTACTATCCATTGAGGGGAGAATTAGGAGTTCGCAGAAATAAAGTTGCCAGTACTTGCCTCATGCTGCAAGTTTGCATATGCAAATTAGTCTTTGATGTTTAGAAAATTTAAAAGACTACAATCCTTACTTTCAAGTCTGTTAATGTTAACATCTTAAGTTACTGTTAAGTGTTTAAAAAAATTATAAAAAGGGCGTTTGGCAGTATATGCTTACCTGCAACACACGTCTCACATTTAACCCAAATACAGGAAAGTTTCAAAACCCTTCCCACAATGCTTTCAAAATTTCAACAAAATTTCATAAAGGTAACACTAAAAGAAAATTGTTTCTGAATAAAACTAATCAATGGAGAAGCTTGCATTACAATATAATTAAAAATAACAATTACCTTCCCACATAGTTTTACCATCACATCCCTCCCCCCTCCCTTTCAGAATTCTTGGGTGTGAGATTTAATGAAATAAAACCAAACGGAGTATTACAGTCTATTACGTGCTTTTTTTCTTGTGTGTCTAGTTGATTGGGTGGGGGGTGCGGGGGGGGGGGGGGTTGAGGGGGACGGCTTAGCTTTTTTCCCTTAAAGAGATGCCAAGATATTATTTAAAAAATAAGGAAACTTGAGGCTAACAGTACAAGAAAGCTTCAACTTCCAAGTTTTATTAGTAAGTAAAGCTGCTAAGCCACCCGTTTTTTACAGCTGGGATGTTCGCCAAGTGCCCTCTCTGAGTAAAGAAATTCATTAGCTGGACGAGGGATATTTCTCACGTTGATCCAGCGCCGTCTACCATTTAGTTCTATGTAGCAGTTGATTTCAACAAGCGAAGCAATGCGCAAAGAAATTTCTTTTTACACGACAAACAAGCCACGTGCCTTCTTAATTCTTGAGTGCAAAGTTGGCGCATCCACATATACGCCAGGAAGCAAGTGGTCAAGGTTAACCATATCACTGTCACTAGATGGCGCCCATCTAGTGGTTCGAAATCTGCGTTTCAAAACAGTCGATAGCTGGAAAAAAGTGCCCGTGATGTCGTTAGGCTTAACTTTTTCTTTGCTCCCTGGTGCACGTGGACACACCAACTTTGCACTCAATAAATAAGGAGGCATGTAGCTCGTTTGTTTCATAAAAAGAAATTTGTGTGTTCCTTCGCTTGTTGAAAGTAAGGGTTAGACAGAACTAGACAGCGGTAAATGGCTGTAGCGAGTCATTTGGTGGCAACCCCTCTTTAATTTCGGTCACAAGAGTTTATTTATCTACATGTAACGTTAATCGGTCCCTTGCTAAAAATCCATTTTAAAAAGTGGCTTCTAGGAGACTTTCTGTTGAATATTGCGGAGCATATTTCGAACAAATTGCCTCTTAGACAAATATTGCCTCTAAGACGCATAATTGCCTCTAAGACAAAGCTTAGATGTTGAGTCTACTTTTGTCCGCTAACCGCGATATATCATTGTTTCTGGTTCACGCAGACACAACATTGGCAACCATGCTGTCACGTGACCGTCGTTTCTTCGGCTATTAATATTCTATCACGGTTCAGACGAGGGACCTTGGATTATACGTAGCTTTGATAGGGTGGACCGACTAGTTGAACGCGTCTGAGCGAGAGCTCAGCTATTTCCCGTGGTAAAATCATAGGAGTTGATTGTGTTTGAATCACAACACAAAACACAATCAACGCCTATGGTAAAATATACACGAGCGACATTCAGTTGATTACGTTTTTGCTCCCAAACCAATCCTCGAAGCAGACAACGCTTGGTTTTTCGAAACCAACAAAAAGGTTTGTTTCAACTAGGTTTGTTTTTAACGAAATAAATGAATAATTAAGAAATATCCGATCGTTCAATCTTTGCTGAACGTTAAAATACACGTTATTAAAATAAAACGACAAATTCTTACCAGATTACCCAAGACGAGAGTAGCTGACGTCGTTGCGTCGAAACCAAAACAATGGTTCAACGATGATTGCTTGTGGCGGTGCTCTCCGTCTGATAACAAACCTTGCTATTTTCAGTCACATTGTCGATTGTACTGGTAGGTTAATGCACTTTAAAACAATTTAAGCAATTAGAGCGGCCCGGCTTACGTTTGATGATGCGTACTCGTTCGTTTGTTAGCCCAATTTTGTGTCGATTCATCAGCAAAATCAAAAGCCAGTGAGATGCAAGAATCAGTAAAATGGCGCGAAATGGCAGCAGAGACGTCAGACGCGTTTGTGGTATGGCAAAACAGCAGCTCCCAAAATCTCGCACGGTTTCTCGCGGTAACGCGTAATAGTAAGTGGGTCCACCCTATCAAAGCTACGTATAATCCAAGCTCCCTGGTTCGGACCACAAACTTGGTGGCAGCTATTTTCACTCTGACATCACTACTTTTTATGGCAAAAACTTGATGGCTCCTTACGGGTTTTTTTTTTTTGTATGATAACTATATTACAGAAAAAGGTCGAATGAATGGACTTATCGAGTATAAAGAAAAAATGGAAACTTATATTTAAATGCATAAAATTTACTCCTCACAGTGACAAAAAACGACAGGAACATCTACAGCAACATGCATTTTAATTTTCAACAAAATAATAATTTTTGTCTTGCGCACCTAGACCAAGTAAGTATCATGCAGTAATAGGTATATGAACCTTTGCCTATCGTTCATGGTTCACCATTTTATGTTTCGTTGGTCTAGGCGACCAAGACAAAAATTATTATTAATTAATTAAACCACAAATTAATTGAAGAGGAAACATATGTCTTCTGTAGGTTTTGTCCTTTTAAGAAATGTTCATCAGTAAAACAAACAAACAAATGTATTTTTCTTCATTTCATTTTATTTTCATATGTTCCTTTAGTAGTCTACCTGAGACTTCATCAAAAAGGAATACATACGTTTTTTTAATCCATATATTTCATTACAGACTTAGTTAGATCCTCGCATCTAATTCGAACGACAGTCAAATTAATTAATTTTTCTCATTATCTATACACAAACACACTCCATATAGATGAAGATGTGATATATTTATTATATACATCATCTGGTTTTTTGGCTTTTTTTATAACAACAACTACATTGATTATATTCATAATACTGTAGAACACTGACTACATTCCACGCGAATTGTGGTAAGATATATATATACAACTTCACCAGTGCCGTAAAGCCCTCAAAAAAATTCACTGAAAATTATAAAGGTTTTCTTCAACCAAAGAGGGATCTCGGAAAATACCACTTTTCTTTTTAAAACTTTTCATATTTTAAGTCGTATAACAGTCAAGGTATAATAAAAAGACATCACATAAAATAAAAATAAAGTAGGTTTATGTTGTATTAAGGCATTCTTATGATAATACTGTTCTGCTTTTGTCATAGTTTTTAAATTCTGGAAGACTATTATTTTGTGTATCGCTCTTTTCTCGACAGGTTTTGTCTCTTCCTATTTGCTACCATACAATAAAACTTTACCTACAAGGCTTAAACATTTCGTTAAGAAAAATGAAACACAAAACATATTTTATAGAATGCAATCCGTTGACTCAGTTGGTTTGTGGGTTTTGCAAAATATCAAAAAACAATAAATCCAAGTACTTTCCACTCGTCCAATTACCGTTGAAATACCGTAAATCCTGTATTTGTAGCCCGAGCTACTGGTTAAAAATCAAGCCATTTTCACCCGGCTACAACTTGAGGCCGGCTACACCTAGAGTCGGGCTATTACACAATTTAAAAAGGAAATTTATGGTACCAATACATGTAGAACATGTCTGCACATGCGCTTTAATAGATTTTTTCCAGAGTCAAGCCATTTTGACCCGGATATTGAGACCAGCTACTACTAATTTATGATTGAGAAAACACTAGAATTAGAGACCGGATAAAATTGAGGACCTGGCCACATATAAAGGATTTACGGTATACAGCTAAGTTCAACTTTTCCATTGGGTTGTATACACATAAGTTAACTGTTCCGTTAGGTTGTATACTGCTGAATAATGTTCCAGGTAACGGTATGAAAAGCAATAATTTCTGGTTAACATGACAATTGCATTTACACCACATTATTGTATTTTTATTAAATTTGGTTTGGGAAGCTCGTGAATTATGGAATTGTGGGAAGTAGAAGCTGCAGTCAGTGAGGGAAATCCAAGATGGCTGCCCCAGTGAGTGCAGCTAGTAAAGCCACCGTCCAACTTCCAGACAACAGATCCCTGTCTGAAGGTAATTTTAAATGTTTTTAATGAAAGCCTTCATTTTTTAACCTTCTAAAGATATCTAGGTTTGATTCACAGCTGCATACACAAGTTTTAACCACATACCGTGAGTGTACGAATGATATATATAATTTTGTGCGTAAAATCAACCACTAAAAAAAGATTTGGCATCAGCACCAACAAAATCAAGCATTTGACTTTGCAACTTACGTTATTATGTTTTTAATTTTTTTTTCAAATTTTGAGCATTATTTCAAAATTATAAAATTTCCATCACTAGTTCACACTTTACTACTTTACCGATATTTACTATCATCCAATATTCCTAGATGTAGCTTTTCTCTAAACACACCATTGTCAATTCCGCAGACTGACACTCTGTTCAATCCATGGTTTAGCTCATCAAAAGCATTTACCAAGTTTCTTCACAGTAGGTTTTTTTTTCAAAAGCCTGCTTACCATTGTTCAGAAGGTTACAAAAGAACGCAGACGACTAGTGGGTCATAGTTACAATAGAGTCCACACAACCATAACCAGCCTCGCAAAAATTCGAAAAAGTTATCAACGCCAACTGGAGTAACGTCTGGTGATGACACAACTAAGTAGTATGACTTAAAACAAGATATCACAAAACCACTGAGTCAACGAGAAATGACATTCAGTTGTTCTGAGTTTATTTTTTTTTTTTTACGGAAAATAGCCGGATCCTTTCATGCGATGATGTGAGCAACTTCGGTCCCATAGTTTCTTTTAGTTTCTTGAGCGCCTTAGGGCATAATGGTATCGTCTTGACTGGGAACTCCAATCATCAACTCTTATAAAATAATCCAAGAACTCTGGAACGTAAACTGGTTTCTTCGCCGCCAATCTTTACACCAGTGCGATCCAGCGAGTTCAATATACAGACACAAAAGAAGTTAAATGCATTCTTTTTTTTACAGCAGCCATAAATCTGTTCACATATAAAGAAAAAGCCAATTCTAACTCTATGAACTCTATGAACCATACTGGTTCAATGTTTTAAAAACAATAAAAATAAAAAATTGCCTATGATATCATAGCAAAGTATCTACATACGCAGGTATTAACATCACACAAAAAAAAACTAAATAAGAAAAAAATTAAAAATATAATTTTAAACAGTCACACATTAGTACACTTTAAGTAATAATGCCCGAAATATTTAATACCCTACTAATCAACACAAAGAAGGACTTGATATTTCTATTTTAAACGATAAAAATGACTTCCCACAAAGTGTGTTGTTCTGATGAAGGTGAAATTACTTGATAAGACCTCTAAAATCCACACTTTGTAAAGGTGCACAGCCGCACACTTCACACAAAAACATCACAGTTGAGATGTGAATCTAATGGAATGATAAGAGCTTTGCAAATACGTCTGTAGATCTGTTTATATCGCAACAACAATCAACGTTACGTATAGGACACCATGAAAATGTGTTACGACGACAAGTGGAGATGACAAAAACTCAGATGGTGTTGGTTGAAGACACTACAGCTCTTCACTAACATTTGCAAGCAACGTAAAATAAATAAAAATTAAATACAGTTCCGTGCTTCAGTGACACACCAAGATAGAAACATTCAGATAATAACCTCATTTAGTGGCAGATGTGCAAACCCACTCTACTGGTTGACCAGTGTTCCGGCACCATCGACACCGCCTGTGACAACCAGAACTTGGGCTGGTTAATTGTCAGTCAAATAGTTGATTGTGTCCATGTGAGCTAGTTATGGCGATGTGTTAGCAACACAAAAGGATTTTATGAGGATGTAAGTTTGATCCGGTGCCATTTCAAACTGGTGCAAATGTTTCTTGGAACATTGCTTCACCGAAGAACCAAACTCTTACAAATTAGCGGAATAACTGCATGCGTAATGCCTAATTTGATGCCGGTGACAAAATTCATATTTGAGTCTTGGTGGCTATCCATTGTGCACAGCACACCATGAGTCCACATTGCTTTTCCAGTCACAATTCCTAATTCCTTTTGTTACCGTACCAGACTTTTTTAGTTAGTGCAACTGTCTAAGTTTGCAATAGATTTACGCCACATATAGAATAAAAGCATTATTTAAAAAAAATCCTTAATTATACACAATAACCCATTTGTAAAATATAGCAAAGAAGTTAACTGGAAATTCATAGAATAAATAGCAATAATAAAATTTAATCTTAGCATATAAATTTAACAAAAGCAGAGTGTTGAAAGCAACAGAAAGAAAACAAGCTGCCGAAATTAGCACCCTTTATTGTGAAGTTGGTGCATTCACAATTGGCTACTGAAAAAATAGCCGGCTTGAGCGCTAAGCGACCCAATAAAACAAGACTACTTTCAGCAGTAAGCAGTGACCAGAACAAAGTGTTCTTCCAGAGAACACAAAGCATGTTCCCCTAATGCACACACACATACAAACACACACTCACACTGTCTTTACATGTTATTGGTGATTATTGGCACTCAGCAATCTGTTCACACAGATCTATTTTGTCCTATACTCAGCTTAATGTGATTTTTTTTGGACTGCATAACTAAAGTTACAGCTTCGCTAATTGAACGTTAGTGCTCATTTTGACGTAATAAGCTACGTTCAGTTTTAAAACATGTACATACTGCTTTGACATAAAATGTAGCTATAATTATTGTATTCTGCTCAATACAGAGCAGAAATACGCATACAACAGTGACCTAACACCTTTTTAACGCTGCATCATCAAGAAGATGAGCTAATTACCTTCTTGTTTACGCTAATACTGTAACCTTAACGCTTCACGTGTTGACGTGAATTCCTGTGCAGGTTACAACATCACTATGTGGTCTTTGGAAAAGTCTAATTTTGGCCGAGTTTTGCCAAACTCAGTCAGATATTGCGCTGTTCCATACATTACCCTAGGTTATGCACTAAATTTGACTAACAATGATATTTATAATATAGCTTGATGAACTTCATCATATTCTGACAACAATCATTCCTACATCCACCCAATATTACAGATTCGCTGTTGCGGTTATTTGGTAATTCTAAGAGTGAACATACGTAAACGTAAGTTATGCTTAACTGTCGGTTGCTATAATAACCTTTTAATATTGCTGTAGAGTTTGACCATCACAGCTTTCATCTTTTGTAGACACAATATCTGCCTCTCTGTTCACTATGGCAATAACACTATGCTTCAGTCACACCTACTATCATAATTCTAACATAAAAACACCATAAGTTCACAATTTACAGTCACACTGACTTTAAGACAGATGATCAGTTGATTCGAACATTAGTTTAAATCCCTAACAACCATGTTCTTTTTTTTTTTTGCACGGTTGACAGATCACCGTAAACACCGCAAACATTCTCACAGATTCTGTAATTACCCCTTCCGTTTAAAACGTAAACAAGTTTACCCACTATTTTTATATCTCACCCCAGGAACTGTCTATCAAAGTGTAGTATTCTCGCCAACAGACCTAAAATCTTCTTTTTATCACAGTCACTATCATTACCTAATGGATAGGGATAAAATAGTTAACAAACAAAAACAAGAACGAATAGGAAAATATTCCAAATATCAACAAGAGCACTATAAAACAATAACAGGAGGCAGTTGCAGTAGGACCAGATGTTCGGGATCCATACCATTCACTAGAACTCACTATGTAGGCTGACCAGCACGATTTCTTCAATTAGCCTCGATTCACCAGACTAGGTAACCCTTTTTGTTTTCAGTTTCAGTAAACCATGCAGGCTACAAAGACTAAAAACTGAAATAGATCCCATCAATACTTTGAGTAACCCGTGCCGTATTGCTGTTAAACTTACTTATCAAATCATAGTTGTTCTGTATGTGATCGTTACATAGTAGTAGAGAATATGCCATTTATGTATTACCAGCTTACACAAGCACGAAGTCCAGGTGGCTTGAGTTCTTGCTTCGATTTATATCGCAATAGCAGTCTACTTCATGAGCAGAAAACAGTAGTATAATGGTACACTATTGTATATGAGGCCTACGGCTTACTTCCTGTCCAAAGATTATGTGTTAATTTTTCTTTACTGTTCTGTTTCACTAACAGGGATGGGTTTTTTTTTTAGTGTTTTTAACATTTTTCAAATATGATGCTAGCACTCTTCTTCCAGGCTAAACAGCTAACATTATGTGAACATTTTCCCCACTTTTATCAACTTCAGCACCAAAATGTACGTTCTAATCCATTATGAAGGCGGCAGGAGAATTAAGAGTGTTCCTCACACCAAACAATAAGTCCATTTTAGTTGCCTCAGAAAAATCTTGTCATTTTCAGCCACGTGAGTAGGCAGCGTTGGCAATGGTTAAAACACAGACAAGACAGAAGGTAGAAGTTTCCTCTCTTCAAATAGCTTCACGGGGCAGATGAACAACTAATTCACTAGACTAGATGCCTCAGAAGCTTTCCTTGATGAATCCTAAACTTCATCTTCGAGATCGTCTTCCTTCATGCAAAACAGCAATCGTTCGCACGTCGATATTTTGTGAGGTTCAATGTTGTAAAACTCCCGCAGCTCTTCGGCAGGAAACCACGCAGGCTCACTATCTGTTATAATAGTCACTCCAAGAAGGTGTGCAATGGCCACTATAGGGATCCACAGAACTGAAGCCAGAATGAGAATGAATATCACAACGTTGGCCCAGGCTGGCCATTCCAGTTGCACGGTGTGCCCCTGTAGAAAATAGCACAAAACAAATGGATGAGACGGGTATAGCTAGCACAAAAATCGTAGAGGTAAAGGAAACAATAGCAACATCAGCTTCGGTGGTTTTTTATCATACTACGCACAATCTCAAAAAGCAATACTATAACTTATGCATTTAAACGGGACGGAAAGCCAATTGGGCTCGAGATTGGTGAATAAATATGGATGCAAACCTATTTACGTTGCCTTTTGGACTTATATGTCAGACTGCCTGAGCGGGGAATCGAACCCAGGACCTTTGGAATCAAAGGCCAAGGTCCTACCGCTGAGCCAGACTGACACGGCCTTTTAAAAGGAAACGTCCATAGGCAGCATTTAACACGCACACATATACATGAAACATACACTTTTCCAATCGCCACTGGAGGGACGCTTGATTGCGCGCCACACACCAGTGAAACCGAAAGACCGTGTCAGTCTGGCTCAGCGGTAGGACCTTGGCCTTTGATTTCAAAGGTCCTGGGTTCGATTCCCCGCTCAGGCAGTCTGACATTTAAGTCCAAAAGGCAACGTAAATAGGTTTGCATCCGTATTTAATTAACCCTTCTCAAGCCCATTTGGCTTTCCTTCCTGTTTAACACTCATGGTTTAACTTCTGTTTCCAACAAGCGGCTGGGCACTTAGTCATGACCTGGTGCTTTTTCAAGGTCAGACACTAAACTATTTTTGCAAGAGACACATCCCGGTGCTTATTCCAGGCCCAATCATAGATTAGGAAGTTAACCAGATATACCGTCTCACTTCTTCCCGTCCTACGCGGACCTCTAGCAGTAGTTGTGGCTACTAATGCCTCTGCTAATGCTTTGCCTTCTGCTGCTTCGAAGGCAAAAGCATTGGTAGAGGTATTAGTAGCCGCATCTACCGCTAGAGGTCCGCGTAGGACGGGAAGAAGTGAGACGGTATATCTAGTTAACTTTCTAATCTATGGCCCAACTCTCTTTCAGGACCTGGCGCTTAACGATGGGTTGCCACCAAATGGAAGTCTGCGGCATCTAGCGCCATCGAGCGCTATCTAATTCTCTCTAGCGCTTTCTAGCAGCAAGCAAAGGAATGCACAAAGAAATAGCTTTTAACACAACAAACAAGCCACGAGCCTTCTGAATTATTGAGTAAAAATGTGACACGCCCTGGTGCAGCTGGAAGCAAGCTGCAAAGGTCAACGATATTTACGCCACTCGACAGCGCCACGGTAGAATATAAAGAAAATACCCTGGCACCATCTAGTGACAGTAATATTGTTAAAATTTTACAGCTTGCTCCCAGGTGAATGAGGACATCCCACATTTTCCCTCAGTAATTAAGGAGTCACATGACTTGTTTGTTGTGTTTAAAAGTTTTGCCTTGCAGTGAGAGAGACTCAATAGGGCTAGATGCTGCAGACTTTAATTTGGTGGCAAACCCGTCTTTGATCGATGAAATATTGTGTTATTTTTAATGTCCTCAAATATACAGTTTTTCCTCCAATATTTATCATGTGTGCTATGTCGAGTGTATATGCGTGAAAACTTCATTACAGACTGTCTCAATTCGATCTTGGAAATTACTCATTACGCTCAGTTTCAAAAACAGGCTACTGTCAGTATCTTGCAAATTTTCGATTGTATTTCAACAATCTTCATCAGGCAGGGTCAATAAAATTGAGTCTTCTGGTTACATTTTCGTCTGCTTGCTTCAAAAGAAAAGAACGTCCACGGCCTTCGATATTTACAAAGTAAGCACAACAAGCGGCATGGCCACCTATATTATATAGGTGGCCATGCCATTTGTTGTGCTTACCTTGTAAATATCGGAGGCCGTGGACGTTCTTTTCTTTTGAAGCAAGCAGACGAAAGTGAGCGTAATGAGTAATTTCCAAGATCGAAGTGAATCAACAGCGTTTCAAAGTAATTCAAGTAAGCCTAACGCTTTATTTTGTGAGACTGTCTCAACCATTCTAAAAATTCAATACTGTGTTTTGTAACAAACATTTTATACTTTTACCTCAGTTTGGGACCAAGCTTCATACATGCTGCCTTCTTGCATGATTTTTACCATGCTGGAGACGAAAATGGCTATCATGGAGACAGGTGAGATGTACTTCCAACAAAACAACCAGAAGTTACTTGGCCTTGTACCTGTCATCATCTCAATGTCATCTGCAAATCTACGTAATGCAAAAACGTACGCATTAGCTTACAAAAAGTTAAAAAAAAAAAAAAAATATCGCTAAAACAAAGATTCTGGAAAGATACTTGCAAGGAACACGCTCATTATATCCGGTCTACTGTTTTCTGACTGAGGCATCAGAACCAGCGTACCTCACTGACTATATCACAAAAACCTTCATTTCACCAAACTACAGGTCACTATACTGCCAGTGTTGGATTTCCCTGTCTGGGGAACCCAGGGGAGACCTCCACTAGAAGAGTCTCTTTTTGCAAAACAAAAAATTGGAAAATTTAGAAATGAATTCGCACGTAAATTGTATCTCTAAGTTGCAAGAAGACGTTTCAAATGCATAGGACCCCCACATCAAAGTTAGGAGCCTAGGACTAATAACAACAGCCGGCCCCCATTCCTCGGATGAAATCGTAAAAAGGTTACACTATCTTAGAATATTAGTCGGCCACAATTTGTGCTTAACGGGTTAGTGCATTCATTAACGTGGGCTGCTTACGTTTGAAGGCTTCCCTGCCTAGTAAGCTGACAAGCTAGCACTACAGTGCTCCTGCTCCGTGCTCGCTGCCTTTGGATTACAGTTGTTGTTTGTTGGAAATAAACATAAATTCACAATGCGTACATTAGTCACAGTCATCAAAACTGACAATTGCGAAACAAATTTTTAGGCAGTGCGGGCCCCTTGTGTGACCGTGCCTGGGTACAGCGGGTCCACCTAACCCCATCCCCCATTGTGGGGACCCTGCAAATGCATGCCCTTGTGTGACCTTGCCTGGGTACAGCGGGACCACCTGATCCCATCCCCCGTTATGGGGACCCTGCAAATGCATGCCAATTTCTTAAAAATACACTAGTTTTTGCCCCCATTACAGGAATTAAACAGTTTTAAATGAAATCATGTGAAAGTTGTTGCAGGAAAACATTTCAAATTCTCACCAATTTCTTAAAACTAAGCTAGTGTCCAGTGCTCAGTCCCAGACCCCTGTGAGGAAACTTACCATCCTCCCGCAGGCCCCCATGCCGAGACCTCCCCTCCCTCACCCCACCTGAGGGTCCCAGAGGACCCTGCAGTACATTCTCGGGGTGGCACGACTCCTCCCAACCAACCGTGTGTTCTGTGAGGCTCAATGGTAAAAGTGTCTAACATATCCAATCCCAAATCTAACATATTCTGCGAGTCGTGCAACCAACATAATGATGATTTCACACAAATTTAGGAGTTGCAAGTTAATTATTGCAAAATGAGTCATTTGTTAAGTTGTAACTTGGATTCTTAGCCCAATTTGCCCAACAACAATGTTTGGTCAAGTTCTTATTTATTTTTTCTTCCAATAAAGTAAGGTTAATCTGCAGCAAAAGTCTATGATATAAAATTATAAATCACTACAAAGCTCGCTTAATGTCTGATCAGATTTTAAAGTACCAAAAAATACTTCAGATGATATGAGCACAGAATTACGTAGTTTAGGAAATTACAAAATGGCTTAAAGTTGAATGAAGTGGACCTTTTAGAGGGGACAAATTTAATTTACGTTGCAATTTACGTCACTGTTTTTTATTGCCATGAACGTCTTAAAAATTGAGCATTTCTTTGGAAGATGCTTACAAAACACTTTTTTTTTAAACTTATAATAATTAGGGTAAAGAATTTTACCATTTAACTTTGAGTGATAGAATAAAAAATGTAAACAAACGTACTGAATCACAAACAGTCAATACTTCTCAGTATCACAAATTTTCGAAGGGCATTTGTTGGAAATCAATAAAAAATATTCACATCCAATCCTCCTATCTTCATCAGGCAGCTAAAATGCTTGAACTTCTGTCTACATAGTTGTATGCACTTCGACTGTTGAAGGGACGATTCAAATCCAAGGTTGAATCTTCCTTTAACAGTCGAAACTTATGTAGACAGAAGTTCAAGCATTTAAACTGCCTGATAATAGGAGGATTGGACGTGGATATTTGTACTTTATTTCCGACAGATGCTTATCGAAAATTCGCAATACTGAGAAGTAATTAGGGTATTACAATTTTGCGAGTTAGTTTAACAAAATAAGGAAGAGTACATAACATTTAGCAGATTACAAATGCCTACATAGCCAAAGGATGTGGGAGTATATCCTTGCTGTAACTCATTCCATCCTTTTTCTAAGGTCTATTGGGATAGAAACTGAGTCTAGCTTCACAGCTCCAGAACCTTATTTCACTAAAGCAACGATATTAGGCATTGACTACCACCCCTATTGAGAATTGGCCTGAAGCTTGGAGGCGAGACCCACCATTTCTACCCCGAACTGGCTTGCTGTGAAGAGACGAAATACCTTTTTCACTTCAAGGTTGTTGCAAAGCTGTTGCTTGGAGCAATCACAACGTGTGTGAAATTTTTCACACGTACTTATTGTGTAAAAACCTAAACCATGAGTTAGCCAATGACAAACGAGAACAACGGCTGTTTGGCCGTCTGATTGGACTAGCCCAGTCACGTGATATGCACGTCACAGCAAACAGCCATGGCGTGTGGTATAGTGAGAGCAATTCTTAATGCAGTTTCTTCATGAAAATATTCACGGTACTCGTTCAACAACTTGTTGCATGTATAGGCGTCTCAAAACTAGAGAACCATTCACAGGGACTTGTCACCTCGTCGCTTTCACGCCACGCGGATACAGAATATTGTACATATAATGAAAGGGGCAAAACCAGCCAAAAGTCATATCGTAGAACAATCCTTTTTTTTATAATCACTATTACTCGCGCTGAATGTCTTTATTGTTAACTTGTCTCACGATCTAAGTCATTATTTGTACCGCTACGTTATCCAGAGCGATCTAAGAAGCCTTTCAGTTTTTCCTATCCCAGTCAAATTCCGGTAATGGCCAGGGCTTTTACCTCGATGTTAAAACGCTTCTCAGTTCAATCTGGACAATGTAGTGGTAGAAATAAAGACTTCGAACGTGAGAAAAGTTATCAATGAAGACATTCAGCATGAGTTCCAGTGATTACAATACTCTGTATAATACTCTGTAGTTATAATACTCTGTATCCATATGGCGCGCGAGCGACGAGACAACAATTTCCTATGGGACTATCATCATTATTACGGAGATTGGGTCAACCTTGCAGGCACTCCTTTAACGTCAAAGTCTCAAACGTATTTTCACCCAATGCTTTATGTTGTTTATAATTGTCAGTTTGCTAATTTGTTGGGTACACCTTTACAACCATCCTAATGTCTGAAACAAAATCTCTCAGGTGTGGACCCCGCTCTTTTTTTTTTTGTTTATTTCCAAATTTTTAAAACTAGTCGTGGTCACCCCTTCCTCATTTACGACTCTGCTTCCCTAGCTAAATTCTGCTTCCGGACTTTTACGGAAAGGATCGTTCATTCGTGGAATGCCCTCCCAAACTCTGTTATCTTTGCTCCATCAATTACTATTTTCAAATCACGTTTTCATGATCTTCTTTGTTAACTTTGGCTGAGTTTTTGGGTGGGTACCTCTTGCACCAACGTATCCATTCCTATTTCTGATTTATGCAAATGAACGATCAGTGATAAACATTCCAATCGTGCTTACTGACAAACATCCTTACCGCTTTGCTCCATAAACATACATGACGCCAATACATTCGCAAAAGGCGATCACCAGTAGCGGAATGTTGCCCGCATAATCGTCGAATAGCGTAAATATGTAACTCCCGGCACCATGGGCAAATATGAGGGATACTAAGAAAGAGAAGAGGCAAATTCCACCTGCAACAAAACAAAACAAAAATGAATAATTCGTTCCAAGAGAAACATTTTATGGCAGACAAACATATACAACTATGACCGAGAGTACATGGAGGTTTCTTATGTCGCTTTACCTAACGTCGCTTTACCTTAAGTCGCTTTGGGAAAGAGGTGGTCAGACGGTCATTCAAGTTGGATTGAGATAAACGCCAACGGGTACACGGTGGTTCCTGCTAAGTCGATGTAGCGTCACATTTATCTAATCCCCCATCAACCAAACCCTTTCTATGTCCCCACTCAGCTATACTTTGTTCCACATTATGCTTTCAGAAAACTGACTGTATGAAGCCACGTTTTCTTCCACTACGAGTGCAAAAAAAATCCGTAAACATCCCATTCGTAAACTCTCACAATAACTTTGTTGTGTCTACAAGGTGATATCCACATGTTTTTGCACTCTTAGTGCAAGGAAACGAGTCGTCATCCAGTCAGTTTCTGAAAACATAATGTGGAACAAACTATAGTTGGGCTTTCGACTTCATTTTAAGGAAGTTACAGGTACAGTAACAGAAATAGAAAACAAAAAAATGCTCGTACCAAATACATGAGAAGAAAAAACACTCTGACGTACTTGCAAATGCAATTTTTGGTAAATATTATTACGGTGTAAAGTTTTTACAGCTATAATCGATTGTCTACATCATATACACATAAAACATGAGCGTGAACAACTGCTTAGCAAACCATGCTACAGTTTTTTTTTTAAATTGGTGCTGTCAGTTCCTTCTGCTGACGACTGTGTCGATGGTGCTGCCCTTTCTTCATGCTCAATATCGGGTGGACAAACTCACCATAGAATCTTAAGTGGCTGTAAGGCAGCTCACATTTAAATTACACAAAATTGAGTCGTGATGAAGAGAAAACATCGCTTCCTCTCAGACGATCCTAATTACACCCATTTCAGTTAAAAGGGAGGGTGTAGGATTACGTATCATTCATTAAACGTTGTTAGAAGTCGTTGTACCTTACGAGCACAAGAAAATTATACAGTCAAATCACTAATTTAAGAAACAATGGTTGGGTTTACGTAAAATATATTTATGATTTTTCTTGTAGAAAATCTAACGTTAAATTAGTATTAAAAAACGCTAAAGCGTATAAAATAAGAATGTACGCCTTAAAAAACTTACTCTAAAGGAACAGATATTAGAAAAAGGCATGTCAGCCATCAGCGTCGTACTAATACGTGTAAAAGAATCTCCAGCGTCCCAAAAAACAATCTGAAGCTTCTTTTACAAGTATTAGTGCGACGCTGATGGCTTACATGTCTTTTTCTAATATCTGTTCCTTTTTAGAGATTTTAGTTTTTTAAGGGTTACATCCATATTTTATACGCTTAAGCGTTTTTTTTTAAATACTAATAACCATTATTTTTTTCTTGTTTCAGCAAGAATAACACAGAAAAGAATACTGTGTTAATAATCACCTTAAAATAACTGTTATAAGAGAGCCTTTTTTAATATTCAATTTTAAGCTATGAAAATTGAAATTCGGTTCTTTGGTTCGATCTGTAGGCGAGAGCAAAATTTCCCCAATAAGAAGAAGAACAACAACAATTGTAGTTACATTAGTACAGCTGTTACAGGCCAGAATTTTTGCTAATCATGAACATCAAACGAAAAGCCATGAAATTTAGTACTCAGGTCAATTCTTAGCTAATAAATCGAACTAGCTGCTCTGGAACCTCTTGAGATACCCCAATAAGGCCCCTTCCTTTGCCCCCACCACACTTACCTGTATGAGGTTACTGACCAACATATTCTTGCTGATTGCGCTAAAGCATGAATTGGTCCAGAAGTCATTAGTAGCAGTCCTAATTGAACTACAATTTGTTGATCATCAGCCTCATGGAGAGGACACAGGGAAGCACTGGAGAGGGGGGGGGGGTGTATCTCATGGGGTTCCGTATGTAGTTCGATTTCTACTGCTACAATGCATGTTTTTAGTACGTTCAACAAGAATTTGTTGGTCATTGATACTTAATGGGGGTGCACAGGAGGGGTGGAATGCAGGGAGAGACTTTGGCGGTATTTCATGGGGATCCACGGCTGGTTTAATTTCTACTGCTAGGAATGACTGCTGTACCACAATGCATGCTTTCAGTACAATCAACAAGAATTTTTCGGGTATCAAACTCATGGAGCGGGAATAGGGAGGAAGCACTTGAGGGGCCTTGGAGGATTTTACGGGAGTTCCATAGCTATTTTGATTTCTACTGCAAACAATGACTTGTGCGCCAAATTTCATTCTTTTTAGCACTATCTGCAAGAATTTGTTGGTCAGGCCTCTAGGAGGGAGCACGGGGGTGGGGTGGGGGGAGGAGCCTTGTTGTGCCTTGTAGATTATCTCGAGTGGATTCCATAGCTAATTCAGTCTGTACTACTATGAATAACTTGTGTACCAAATTTCATGTTTTTAGCTCAATCTGAATTAATTTGTTGGTCAAGCCACAGGGAGGGGGGTAGCCTTGGAGGAGCCTTGGGGATATTTCATAGGGGTTCCATGGCTGGTTTGATGTGTACTGCTAAGAATGACTTGTGTGCCACAATTCAAGCATTTAGCTCGATCTGCAAGAATTTGTTGGTCAAACCTCAATGGGGGGGGGGGCCCCCACAGAGGGGCTCTGGAGGCCTTTTGGGGTATTTCATGGTGGTTCCATGGCTGATTCGATTTATGCTGCTAAGACGACTTGTGTACCAAATTTCATGTTTTTAGCTTGATCTGTAAGAATTTATTGCCTCTGGGAGGGGGTATGGGGGGGGGGGGCTGGTACTCCACTTAATCATTTCTGCCCAATGCTCTGTCTACAAGAATACTGCAGTCACATTAAAATCGTGTTCAAAAGGCCCTGGTCGTTGTTAATACCAACATTTTAAGCTATAAAAATTGAAAGTCAGTTCACTGATAAGATCTCTAGGTGAGAGCAAAATTTCGAGCCCATTTGGCTTTCCGTCTTAAGAATATTGTAGTTACATTAAAATAGCATGCGAAAGGCCCTAGGCCTTGTCCATAACTACGTTTTAAGCTATAGGACCTGAAAATAGGTTCAGTGCTTTGCTCCCCAGGTCAGGGCAAAGAGTCCTAACAACAACAGCAACAACAACAAGAAATGCCATGCTATGGACGCCGAACGGTTCGATTGTTGTCATTAAAATTTGTAATGCAGTGAAATAGTTACGATACGACCCAAAATAGCGAATTTCATTGGTCTATGTCAATTCTGGGTGAAACCATAGGAGTTCAAAGTTCGACGTTTAACATGAAAGTTCATGATGAAGCTTACATAAGGATAATTTTTCTAAATCAGTCTGTTTGAGATTGGACAAATGTCTTGTTTAAACAGCTACAAGCTCCCAAAAAATTACCAGTGAAATGTGCCCCCCCCCCCCCCCACCTCCTCTTATCCTTCCACCCTTTTCCTCATTGGGGTGATCCAAGGTAATAACTTAGATTGAATTTAAGTAAACTGGCTGCAACTTGGACGATTGTTTAGGTTGCTGCATGCATCTCATCCCAACTAAGTTCATTATATACATGAAAAGACTTGACACTGAAAACCAAATCTAAAAGGATGCATGTCACATCTTTCAATTAATATGACACACATGATTTTAGATTTAGTTTTCAGTGTAAAGTCTTTTCATGTATATATATAATGTACTTAGTTGGGATAAACCCAGTCATAAACGCGAGTCATAAACAAGTTTAACTAATACCTTAACCTTATAATTAATCTTCAAATTTGGATGGCCCTTATCGAACGCACTAAGATGATGTTACCTGTAAGGAATTCTTTCCTGAGGTTGGGGAAGAGCTTTAAGTCAACGATGGAAGTAACAGCACCCTCCAGTGTCCCAAACTGGGAATCGATGCCTAAAGTGAAGAGCATTAAGAAGAAGAGGACGGCCCAGAAGGGAGCACCAGGAAACTTGTTGATGGCCTCGGTGAAGGCAATGAAAGCAAGTCCAGTGCCAGAAGCGGACTAAAAACACAAAGCATTAGATGTATTAGACTCAGCAAAAGACGTCATGATTGGCAAATTAGACGAAACTAGTGTCTCAATATCTGGCTCTCTGGTTTGCCCATTTCGGCCACAGCTTGCTTATATGTTTAAAAGGTTTAACGCTAGAAATTCGATGCCTCGTCCAGTTACCTGCCAATTCTGCCACCAGTCACGCAACGAGCACCCCGAAAATTAACTGCTCTAGCATGCGAACTGAACTGTGAAAGGTACTCGTGACACGTGATACGCGGATTTTATACTTAAAACATTGCATTGACAGTAACTTATTAAAGTTTTACAACAATGGCTTCTTGCTACGTACCCCTTTATCCCCTCGACGTCAAAACAAAGCCTCCAGAGGTTTAATTTCATGCATTTCAAATAGAAGAAGAACCAAGGTACGTGTGTATTGTACTGTATATTACGGCGTTTTCTATTCTCATTCAAAATGTGTTAAATGATCGTTGGATGTAGTAATTAATCGTCTGAAGCCTTCAAGGATAGTCACCGTTACGTTAAAATAATGTTCATTTACTGATGCAACACTGGAAATCTAATAATGAGTAGACCACCACTTTCTTGTCCATCACGCTAACACTAATCAATGCCATGATTCGGGCACTTTCAGCACACCTCGCGGTAATTTTGGACAGTCTAGGATGACGCGGTTGGCATGCTACATGAAACCGAACATTAAGCCTTTTAAAGATATAAGGAAACTGTGTTTCGGCTAGAAGGCATTAAGCCATAAAACACATTTAGACCTTTTTTTTTTAAACCTTCGGTAACTTTTGTGTGGCATAAAGCTGTGGAAGTGTCAACTGCACAAGTGTGTGGCATTAATCATTAATCCCGTTTAATTCTTTTGTGTCATGATATCAATATTTTCATTCAGTGGCAAAAGCCATTACTGACCATGAATGCTTCATGCCACTGGGAGGACAATTATTTAGTTTTTCTTACAATTTTTTTTTTCGATTTGCCAAAATCGGGCGAAATTTTGGAGACAAGGACTTTATAACATAACACACCAAGTACAAATACCAGTAGCCCTTCACAATGATGTGATCCTGCTGGGCTCACTACTAGTTTATCTAGTAAAATTGACCTCCTTCCATCCTGTGTCGACCTTAGCAGTTGAAAACAATGTTAAATTGACTAGTTCCCTTTTTTCACTATCATACTAGTTTGTAGAACTCCCTTGACTTTTAGTTCTTACAGTAATTAAAAAAAAAAAACCCTTGAGGTATTTAATTAAAACAGCATGGGACTATTGTGAAGGTGTTATACCTCGTGTTAGTTGGTATTGGTCTGCGTCGTGGTGAACAGGAGATCTTAAGCTTTGATTTTTAATTTAATAATAGTATATCATGTGTGCTGCTGTATTAGTAGAATATTATGTTGCATCATTGTTGCTAAAGAAATAAGTAATGGAGTAAAAAGCACGGAAATAGATTATGTGAAGGCAAACCAAGCAGTGCTACATAAAAATACAAACAATGTTTCTAAAATTATCAATTTTCGTCTTCAGGTTAGCAATAATATTAAAGCATGGCAAAAGCCACTGAGTCAACCTATATTAAAAGCATAAAACAGTCATTTAAAACGGATTAAAACCACTAATTTCTCCCCTCAAAAGAGGCATACACCTTGCATTGCAACGTGGCATTCCAACGGAGCAGGTGGGTCGTTGCTTTTCGGCTGCCATTTCTGCTTCTTTTGAGAGAAGAAATTGGTGGTTTTAATCCGTTTTAAATGACTGTTTTATGCTTTTAATATAGGTTGACTTATTGGCTTTTGCCATGCTTTAATTTTATTGCTAACCTGAAGGCGAAAATTGGTAATTTTCGAAACGTTGTTTGTATTTTTATATAGCACTGCTTGGTTTACCTTCACATAAAAAGAAATGAGAAACAGTTCTACCAGACTTATAAATAAGTGTAGGATGTACCCATGGCAGGATTTACACCGACACCCAGGATACAACAGACTCTGAACCAAAGGCAAGGTTTCTGCTGGCAGCCGAGGTGCATCTCTTATTCTTCGAAGCATTGTTGCAACCAATGGAATAACTCATTTGTTCCCATGGGTTCGTCAACACTGGTTAGTTGTTTTTTTCCTTTCCTTTAGGCTATTTTTGTGGATTTTTAAATCGATTGTTGCAAGCAAAGACATATTAAGCATAGGGCCTTAGGGCTACGGCGGTTAGATGACCGGGTGTGGTTAACGCTCGCTAAAACCCTTTGACCATATTAAGCAAGCAGGTGTGATTAATAGGAGACAGTGTGGCTTATGATTGAGTGAGCTGAGCGGTTGATTGTAGTGTTGTGAGTAGCAGTGCTGTGAGTGATGTATTCATGCTTAGGATATGCATGTTGTATTTATACTTACGGAGGGCACGTGGCCTAGGGCCCAGGCCCCAATACAATATAATTGAATTGAATTGGAGCACTTGCAGCAATGATTCTTCCGACAATCGAAAATGTGGCAGTTGTACTAATGTTTGTACCAGTCAACCAAGGGCACAAAAGCTATTGTACCCTTGGTTGATTGGTAAAAGCATTGGTGTAGATACAGTATGTTCGATTGATGGAATAAGCAATTGTTTCAAGTGGAGGTTATATGACTTCATATCTTCCTGGAGGATGAGTAATCACTTAACATCCACTTGCAACAATCAATTTGAAAAATTTATTGGCACAGTCACAATAGCAATGAAATTAAACACACAAAAAGTGACCCAAATCAAAAAGAAAAAAAACTTTGATTGGTGTTAAAGTGACCATGGGTACAAATAAGTTATATCCATGGTTTGGAACAACACCTCGAAGAACACAGGATTTACTCTGCCACCTCAAATGGTAGCAGAAACCTTGCCTTCAGCTCAAAGTCTGTTGCGGTGTAAATTCGTATTCTCCTCGGCATTGCTGTAAACCGTGTGTATCACCTAACATATGCCAAGACAAGAAAAACAGCTGAAGGACGTGGCAGTGTTAATATTGATGTACAGAGACATCGCCTCCCATTCGGATTTCACTTATAATAATAAGATTTTTTATTTGCCCTCAATGGCTTGCCAGAAATTAACATGGTGTATGGAAAAACCCCTAATTACACCAATTATGTAATTAAAGTATTCGTCATTCAAGAAGCAGAACGATACAATTTTGTGGTAAGTGATCGAACGGCAAGTGCGTACATTTGCTTACAAAGAAGAATGCACGTTCCAAATGTCTAGTAACAGTAGCTACGCGTTTGGTGCCAAAGGGAAGATAAATAGAGCGGTTTTTGTGGCAAAAAGACAGACTACGAGATGACAGCGTGACGAACGGATGTTAGTCGTAGACTGGGGTTTGAACGTTTGGGTGTGATGTAATTTGCTGTAATTTCCAAGTTGTTGTAAATAGTCTTTGTCGTGCGAGTAAATACATCAGTTTTCACTAAATTATTCTGCGTTCATCTGTTCAGCCAGAAACAAGATCGCAGTGGTACGTTGAAGGCTTAAAATAGCAGCAACAAGGTCTACAATCTTACATTGGTAACATTTATAGCTATCATTACCAATAGATACATCGTCAAAATGAAGAGAACAATCTCTAATTACTGGCTTTCTGTCTAATTTCAAAAATCTAAGAACAATGTCTAATTACAAAGTTCAGGGTGATGCATGTGAGTTTTCAAACACCATTCATTCAACAGTCTCGTAAAAGAATGGAGTGGCGAGGCTGAGACTATGTTGTCAGGAAGAGAGTCCAGACATCATATCCAACAATTATTCAAGGAGTAAAATTTGTGTTTTCAGATACAGAGTGCTACACGTTTCCAAGACGTAGCTACACAAAACACAGCAATGCAAAATCAAATACACTGCCCATTACCATTATTTTTAAGGATTAAGGTTTGGTTATTATGGATTTTTTTTTCTGGGTTTCTAGAAATTGGTTAATTCTAGTAAATTTAGCAAGTCCCACGCCATGTATTTGAATAGGTTAACCACCACTGTGTGGTTCTTCCCAGGGATTCTGAGAATTATCTAGTGGATTATCTAGTGGATTATCTAGTTACCTGTCCCACTAGTGAGTTCTCAACAAAATTCAAAAGCACAGTCTAAGAGTCTTGCATATTAAAAGTATTAGGTAAAAATCTTTTAGGGCTAATCCTTCTTCTTGACTTCTACACTTACGTTACTCGAGTTACTTCAGAATTGTTGCTAATCCCGTTCTTAGGCATTGTTTGTCACTGCCATGGTATCTACTTAGCCACAACTGATTCCAAAGTGCTCCTCCAGTTAACGATTACCCACTAACATGCTTCTGGATTGTGTTTGAGAAACTCCTAGTGGATATTCAGCTCTGACTTTGAACAAAAATTGAAGTGAATTGCGGGATATCTGACAAAAATAGCACGAGAAGCATTGCTTAGAATCCACCGAAAGAACCATACAGATGTGGATAAGTATTTTTATTGCTTCTTGGATACATTATGACTTGAAATGCATTTTATCTTTGATAACGAAAATCTGGTCCCATTGGTGTGAGGAAAATCCTAAGTGAAATCAGCTTCTTTCTTACATCAAAACGATAATGTGTCGACATTTCTGTCATTTGTGCCACAATTTTTGTAATAAACACCTCAAACTTCAGTTCAGAAGCAAAAACTGGGAAAACCCTGTATACCTACCTCTTCCAGTTCTTGTTTAAGGTCGCAGACGGGCAAGGGCGGCATAATAAAGGAGCTATTTGTCTCGGATATATTGACAAGGGTTCCTGCTGGAGGTGGAATAACATGCACTGTGTTGAACAAGGCTAGAAGAGTTTTGTTCCATTCTCCCATACATTTTTCGTGGTTTATATGAGCTTTAAAACCTGGAACAAACAATTAGGTTAATTCTTTTGGAATGAGGGAAATTCTAGAATAAGATGACAGGAAATTTCAAAGAGTGAAATGCAGTTTTAGATTTTTGTGTTTTGGATGAAAGTTGATATATGAAAAGTAATGCAAAGATAATCCATGATCTTTAGTAATTATTAAACACCACATACATTTTAAATGATGCGTAACGGCTCCGTGTTGCGGCGTCATGAGTTAGACACTGACGAACGAGACCAGTGACTGGAACAGCCCAGAGTCACGCATCATACAGATACAGGTTGTCATCAATTAATGCTGGTAATTAAGTTTGTAGGATGGAAATTGTTTCTCAAATTACATTTGATCATGACACGTACCAAATAGAGTTACATAGAATGTGGACATTAAAGGGGACAGTACTAATTCTTATCAATACTCCCCATCAAGCATAGTCACAAGCTTTATTCACCATTGCTGTAAATCCATTTCAAACGTGGAGGCTACGATGTAATCTGTTGTAATCCAAGGATTTATAGCCCACATGAAATTAGAAGTTTGCACGCTTTGCAATTGCAACTATGTTGGACGATTTGATTATTCTCTTCCTTGGTCACATGAAGCCAAGGCCAGCTAGGATTAAAGCTGTGGTGCCAGTAAGCCAGAAAAGCATGTATATCCTTAACAAACTTGGTTGAAGCATGAATGCGCAATGTTATGCCATATGGAGCACTAAATTATATGAGGAGATGAGTCACATTAACCCCTTACCTGCTTTGGACGAGCTCAACTCGTCCAGAGACAAGACCTTAAGTATTTAAAACAGAGTCCAAAGTATGCGCGAGATGGCCAACAACGGAGATACGACAACAATACTAGGTTCCCTTAACAAGCCGACTCTATAGAGACGGCTGAGGCTGAGTCGGTAGAGGCGTGTGCCTGAAGTTAAAGAGCTCCTGCAAGTTGATAGCTCGAGTTCCGTCCAGGTTAGCACTACGTTTGTGGCGATAGACTGCAGATATAAAAATTAAATGACAGGTAAGGGGTTAAACTACTACCAGGTGCTGGTACATTGCAAGCATTTGTGGTAGCCCCAAGTTTGATGTCGTGTCTTACGCATTTATGAGGCATACATTCAAAGTTATTGGAAGCCAGAGACAGTTTGTCACTACTTGTCAGTTTAGTTTACGGCCAGTGTAAGTAGGGGAACGAATACACCCACACACCCATAAGTGGGTGCACTGAGAGTTGTTGTGCACTGAGAGTGCATTGCATGTTCAGATTGTATCCCTCCTTCCTTTATTCTTTCACTGCGTTTTTATACACTAAACAGAGATAATATGAATAATTTGGCATGAGATAAAGCTGTCTACTTTAGAGTAAACAAAGAGAGATGTTCAAGTTTTAACATGGTAAATTATTGGTAATAATTTTGTATCCATGAAATCTCCAGGAAACTATGAACAGTACCTTTGAAAATTGGTCGAACATTTCTATAGTAAGTAATGCGTTTGAACTATGACTTGCATAACAGAGTGGGGGGGGGGGCAAGAGTGGGGTCTCTTGTCTTCTGGTGTAAAGGATCTGACATGCTAATTTGAATAATGGTCAGTCAATCATTTTACTGTTATCATCCCATAGTCTAAATAATAAACTTACCTAATACAGAAAAGACAATGATAGCGGCGAACATAGCAGTGCAGCAGTTGGTAAGCGACAGCGTCACAGCATCCCGGAAACAGTTGTTGTGCACAGGATTGTAAGAAGAGAAGGCAATGAGTCCCCCAAAGGCCAAGCCAAGAGAAAAGAAGATCTGAGTGCCGGCCTCTAACCACACAACTGGGTCTGCTAGCTTGTTCCACTGAAAAGAATTAAAAAAAGTCTCATTCTCAACTTCTTACAATACCACCGTTTACATAAGTATATTTATTCTCGTTTAGGTGGTATTACTCTTAGCAACTGTAAACGTGGATTAATTCCTAGAAGTATTGGGATTTTGATTACAATTGATGACCAGAATGTATTAAGAAACATGAACACACAAATGATGTTGTAGTTCGACGAAAATTGATTTACTTATACCACGTTTGAAACGCATCTTTAATTTGCATATATGCGGATTAAATGGTAAAAGCGCTCCTAACGTGGCGGACATATCCAAAGTAAAGTGGATCATATCCGAGTTAAACTAATCCGCATTGGTAGCTGGATCGAACACACTTCGCTTCGCATCACTTCACTTGAGTGTGCACTCCGGACGCAAATGTGGGTCAAATTCCGAATTAGCAACATTCCATCACCAGGTGGCAATCACGTTTCGGTTACTGTTTGCTCAAATGCATCTCGTATGAATAAAGGAAGTAGGCACTAATTTTCACGGGGAGTTTATACAACTGCCAGCACCTATTATTTAGAAATAAAAAATACTAAACGATTGATGGGCTGGTGGCGCCACCCTGTGAGTGATGGTCCAAGCACGAATCCGTTAATTACGCGACAACGGCGTGTTCTGGCGAGCGGTTGAGAAACTAGCAACTAATCCGGATTCGACTCGTATTTCTCTCAATTCCGAATTCGATTCCGAATTGAAAGCCTGCACTCCGAACGAGGTATTACTTCGCATTAACATTTCGGTTTATTTATGAAATAAAAAAGTTAACAGTGAGTCTCAGGGTTTAAAATAGTCAACGCTAGAAAACACAACAAGCCATCACACTGAGATAGCACGAGTTAAACAGCCAATGTTGCAATGGTGCAATGTTGGAAGCCAGGAGAAAAACAAATCTACACAGGCAATATCATCTTTACAACCAGGGGTGAATGAAGGTGTGACTAGCCTCCAAGCTCATATTGGCATTCAATTTGTTCCTGTGAATTTATTATTTTCAAGCACTTCTTAGTTTTTAAGCTTGCATAAAGTTGATCTAGACTGGCCTCGAATTACACCCAGGGGGCGTTCAAGTATTACGTCATCAGGAAGAAGGAGGGGGGTTCGGCTACTGATGACGATTGTTGACGTGGGGAGAGGGGATGGCCAGTTGATGACGTAAGCACTGCTACCCCAGTAAAAGCGTGGAAAAACGGGAGAAAAAAGGTCCTCAGAAAAAATGTGGATGTAAACGGAAAAATCACCTCCTTGAGGGTGGGGGTGGGTGATAAAGTTAGAAATGATGTAATACTTGAAGGTCCATTACAACATCTAAGCCCGTTTCTAATTGTTATGCAATTGTTTGGTGATTGCTGCCCGATTGTGATATCTTCCTTCGGCAAATAGGGAAAACAAGGACTTACCCCATCACCCAACATCTCAGCCCGTCCTCAATTGTTAAGCACACGTTCGGTGATTCGAAGAGAAGGTTGGCGAAAGCAAGGTCAGCCATCATGACGACTTTCGAAGGCTTGCTCGACCTCTCTGACGATAGCAGCAAAAACACTTCGAACATTCATATTGTGTTAATGTACTATTTAAGTTTACTTTCTAAGTTTACATCACGTCCGAGAGACGGCCGTGCTGATGAATATCCAGGGACCATCTAACCTGACAATCAAGGTCCTACTGAAGGGTAAGTTTAGGGAAAAAAACTGCAGGCCAAGTGGAGGATCGGCCTTTTTAGTGCAGGAGGCCGCGACAGACCACCGAATTCAAACAGTACGGGGATGCAGGCGAAGAAGTATGACGTGAAGTTGGCGTGTGCCTAAAGAAGATAGTCATTCTGCGTATAACATCACCAGTGTTTAGGACTGTCGAAAATGTGCGAGACAGTTGTTGTATCTTAAACTTTTGAAAATGTGCGCAACCAAGTGCTTATTTACCATCTAAGTTTATGTAGTAGGTTTTGCATAAATGAATTAAACTAACTAATTAAACACCAAAGAAGATGGACGAGATCTCTTCAGCCTCGTTATCCAGGGCTGCCCAATTCAGTATAGCCCGTAATTACAGCTTTCAAAACACCATTGTTACAAAAGACCATTGTTGCTATTGTTAACCGAGGCATGAGATGTTGAAGTCGGAAGATAGGTTTAAACGCATTCTACATCTAACATAATAAAGCCACAATTAATATGTAAGTCCGTAATGGAAAATCCCTTTTGTTGCTATAGGGATGGGTCAGTTTCATTTTTTTTTACTTCGGTTCCGGTTTCGGCTTTTACGCCCACAAAACCACGGTTTCGGTATCAGTTTTTGCCACCATTCTCCCCAACCAGCTATTTTTTCTTGTAACAGAAGTATTACTAGCTTCTAACTCCTGCTTTCACTTTCAGCAGCAGCGTCATAGACCATGGTCCTAGATGTGGCACCATTTTCCTCTGCTATGATTTAATGATACGTTGTTTAATGATGCTTTGTTGTCATTTATACTTAGAAAATGCTAATTATTATTATTTTTTAATTAGAAAATCAAATCAATTTTTGATTTTTCGAACACCGTACGAAAAATCGACACAAAATCCAAATCGGTTTCGGTTTCGGTTTTCAGTAAAAACCGAAAATTCGGTTTCGGTTACCGACCCAACCCTAACAGTCACAATCCGCCAAGACTGTTAATACTTACATCAGGCGTGAAGAGATGAGCAACGCCTGCTTTCATTCCTGGTAAAGTCATCCCTCGGAAGAAGAAAATGACCAAGACCACATACGGGAAAGGAGCGGTGACGTATACAACCTGAAAAACATGAAACAAATAAGTAGTGATACAGGGGCGTCTCTTCCATCCTTATGACAGTTTCACCCACATAAACATTCATCACCAACAGGCCAATGGGTGTATCAAGTATGCGCTAGCTGAGGTCTGAAGAAAGATCGGTGTTAAATACAAGATCTCTTGGGTATTCATTAAAAGCACTAGGAACACACTCTCTCAGTTCTTCATGAATGCCTGCTGTTTCTAAACTAGAGGGAAGTGAGGAAACTGTTTCTTAACTCGAGGCGACTGATCCAAACTCCTCCCACTTTACGTCATGGAGTTGAGATGTTGCTGAGGAAAGTGAGACACGTTTTTTTCTCGCTCACTTACTGATCTAACATGGCTGCCATCACGCATTAGTAGCTGAGATGGTTGTGTTTCTAAACTGTAGGAAGTGAGATATGGAAAATGTCTAAATTTTAGAAACAAAATCCAATTAAACAGAGATTAATAAGCATTTGTATTATGTCCTTACTAACATTATTCTCGCTGAAAATAGATGTGGCAGCGATTATTGCTAATTTTTCTAATGTTGAGAACGACAAGTGAGGCAGTGGTGTTTCTAAACTGATCGGTTTTTGTGACGTTGAGGGGCGTGGCTTAGAGGAATCCATCTCACTCTTCCCTCTAGTTTAGAACCACGCCCATAGGTTCTCTATTCTTTACCGATAAGCTTCATCCCCCTCCCCACCCCCAAAGACTTACAAAGGTTCTCAAAAAAATCCCAATATCATACACCTTCACAGTCATTGCAGTTTTAAAAGCAAGGGCCAATCCTTGGACTGGGCCCCCCTCTCCCCCCCCCAGAGAATCGCAGTAAAAAATATATATAATTGTATATGAAAGGGGGTGTATGAATTTTTTGTTTGTTATAACGTCTCTTTGCTTGCTAGTAGGTACAGTATGTATGGTAGTATTCATTAAAATATTTAAAATCACTAAAGGAACTGCGTTGAGTAGTTACTTCTCTAATGAAACAATCGCATGATTGTGTATTGCCGTTTGTTGATAACGTGTACCTACACGGTGCGCCGTGCCATGCAAAAGTAATCCCTTCCTTGTTCTGATTCTTTCAATCCAACTCCGCATTTTTTGGTGTTTTTCAAAGCCCTGAAGTTTAAGTAGGATACATCTAATGCAACGAAGTTGCAATCGCTTCAAAATAAACAAACTGATTGATGATTTCCTCAGGGGAATTTAGTTAGCTGCTGCGAGTGAAATAACCGTAAATCTCATATGGCTTCCTGGCCATTCAGGGCAACAGGTAACGAGACTGCTAATGAGTCTGCACTCTTGGAAATTTTCAAGAAAATACAGTGGTTTGTCCATAAATGGCTAGAGATTTAAGACCAGTGGTTTCAACTCTAGTGAAAACTTGATGGGATCAAGAATGGTAGGGCGAGAACATAGGGTGCAACCAGTTCACTTACCACCCTTTGATGGCAAACCCGGAGGCACTGGATCCTTTTCTCCTGGAGTGAGGCTAAGCTCGTCTGGATGCTCAGAACAGGTGACATTCTGTTCAAAGGGTATGCGTAATAGCTAAGCCTCGTGCATTTGCCAGCATGGGTATGTTGTGCGAGTTAGGAATAAGTAGCGCACTTTCTGTTAGCCTATACCCCCGATTTGCATTCCACAGATTTGGGAATAGGTCCAAGTATAGATGGACCCACTATCTCCCTTCCAGGTCTACTTTGTGTGAAGCCACATGCCATCGCTCCATCTAAAGTCATCCTACGAAAGGTACATCGTTTTTGCTATCCGACTAAGAGGTTTCGTCATTGACCTGTTTTTTATCAAGTTTGCATTTAAATTTGTAAATTGTTTGAATGGTTCTAATCTGTTTCTCCTGAGTAAATAGTATTATTGCATTTTTTAGTTATCTATATTGTGTGCGAGGCGTATCTTGAGTCCTGCAAGTATTTTGTGAGCGGCTATGTCTTCCTGGAGGGGGCGGCTTTAATCGATGGCCACCATTGTTTTTGTAACCATCTTGGATATCAACAAGGCACTCTGCTACTGAAAACGTGCAATCGATTATCTGTGTTCGTTCTGCGGAGAACTCAAGATAGGCTGCGGACACTGCATGTGTAATGAAAAATTTTCAATGGGGAGTGTTACCCAGGCGGCTACTACCTCCTAAAAATATTCTACGTCTACGCATCATGTCTTCGTGTTCATTGTTGTATTAATGAAACAAAATGTCCGCTCTTTCATCGTCGTGGGGCAGATAACCCAGTTTGGGTTCGTGCACCTTAAAAGCAAAAAGAAAAAAAAATGTCGTGGATTCCGCTTAGATTTCGCCTGCTAAATTGTCCCTCTCATCTTCGTAGTGCAGATAACCAGTTTGGGTATGTGCTCCCTAAAAAGAAGAACAAACAAAACGTCTTGGAGCAGATAACCCAGTTAGGTTCGTGCTCCCTAAAGAGCCAAAACAACAACAACAACAACAACAACAACCAAACGCTGATAACCCAGTTTGGGTTTGTGTTCCTTACAAGCACAAACAAACAAGATGATGTAACTGCCCTTAAAGCAGTATTGGGATTGATTGGTAACTTTGAATTTATGCTTCCCTTAACCCCCAAACCACTAAAAGGTACGGCCCACGGTTAAATTACAGACAACGGCAAACGTTCAGCTTTCTGCACCACGTGCAATAAGCCACTTGTAAATTATCCTTCTAACCAAACGCCGTGGTAATCTCAAGAGCAAGTATTAAATGACGTCACGCACACTTCTTTTTCACACGGCACGCATCGCTGGGGGGTTGTTTGGAATACCAATTCGCCCAAACCTCACAAAAGGGGGAGGGGCAGTATTAATTCAGATAACCATCCACATTCAACTACGTATAGCCAAGAGGAGGAAGGGAAGGAAACGAAGAGGAGAGGGAGAAGACGGGCTAAAAGGAGGAGGGGAGGGAGAGTTTTGGCAAAAAGGGGGAGTGTTACACAAACAAAAATTGACTGTTGTAGTGAACGATCGAGCAGCACCGAGCAAATACTGGGAAACAACCACGGGTCAAACAAATCCCCGGGCAAAGCCGGGTACGATGCTAGTAATTTATAATAGTGAAATTAACTAGCTAAGTCACTAGCAATTAGGCAAACATAAACGTTATTCACATCTTTTTTTCAACAAGAAACGTTAAGCTGTCACTAATCATAATTTTTATGACGTCAGTTGACCAAAGTCCCCCGATCAAACGAAGTTTCAGCCTTTTCTGTCGCACTATCACTTTTACAGATACCTGAAAAAAATGTCTTAGCCACCTTAGCTGTAAGACACAAGCAGCTAATGTTCTCCAAGTTCATATATATTTCAAATGGATGGGTTGGACGTTAATCTACCCCAACGTTGTCTGGTGGTCGCCATGCACCCAGTGTCAGCCACGCCTAAAAGAGAGAGGGTCAATTTTGCTAGGTAAATCCCATCGGAAACTCCTAGGATCTTTTGCATGCCACGATCGACATGAGCATGAGACACCACAGGACCCTTTTCTCTTCCCGAAAACACCACGGGTGGCTGAGAACGTACTCGAACCCGGCACCTCTGGCACATGAGACGATCATGCTAACCATCATGCCACTTTGCCCCATTCGTAGCCATGCTTGTAGACTTTAACTGCGTAGGAAGAACGTTAATGTTGTCGTTGAAGCTAAGAGGACGACCGACCGTCGTGTGTCTATACTTTGCTTTCTTTATATCTGAACTGTTCTTCCATGAGGCTTAAAGGCCGGTTGCCACCAAATCAGCATTGCAGCATCTAGGCCTATCGAGTTCTCTCTCGCAGGAAGCAAAGGAATGCACAAAGCAAAACTTTTAAACGCAACAAACAAGCCACGTGACTCCTTAATTATTTAGTAAAAATGTGGTACACCCTCGTGCACCTGGCAACAAGCTATATAGGTTAACGATACTGATGTCACTAGATGGCGCCACGGAAAAAGATAAAGAAAATTCGCTGGCGCCATCTAGTGCACTAATATCGTTAATCTTTACAGCTTGTTTCGAGGTGCACGAGGGCGTACCAAATTTTTACTCAATAATTAAGGAGTCACGTAGCTTGTTTGTTGCCTTTAAAAGTTTTGCTTTGTGCATTCCTTTGCTTCCTGCAAGAGAGAACTTGATAGGCCTGGATGCTGCAATGCTAATTTGGTGGCAACCGGCCTTTAAGCAGAGCCTAAAATAAGAATGAGCGTCCCCTCCCTCAACTTTCTTGATCCGCTCTTCCCTCAAAGCTTCAAATATTAAAATTATTCGTAGTTTTAAAATATCTCAATGATCCGCTTAATAATGATCAAGATTTAACAGTGGGTCTTACGTGCACTGAAACTCCTTTTCCCAGTTTCCTCCTATTCAAACCTTTTGCTGCAAACGCATTACAATAAATTGTGATTTTAAAGCCGTTGAAGGACTAGTCAGTCCCTCACCTGACCAAAGCACAGAATTCACCAACCAGGTTGAAAACATATTTCCAGGCAGATTTTCACTTCGTTGTCGGCCATCAGATACCTCTCTAAGGTTCGGTATCGATCTATCAATGAAGCTCAAAAGCCACTCCGATCCAATGTGTACGAGCTATCTAAAATTTACCTCCGCCGGCATGTCTTTCGAGTTCCGTTTTGACATCTCGTACCTCGGGGGGAAAAGGGTGTTATTGGGTGTCATTCAACTGGGTGATGGCGTCTGAAACTGGGATAGGCAAAATTCGGGAAAGGAGGAAAGCGGGAGGGAATGGATCTTCGTTCCATTTCCCCATCAACAGTCACTGTCGGTTTCTTAAGCCCTCCAACGTGGACACGGTGGTATAGAGCAGTGACAGACATCACCCTCACTGTCTGAAGAAGCTTATCTGGTCAGTAAGTGGAAAGGACTCTGTCAATTGAGCAAAAAGTGATATCTCTGACAAGCACCAAAACCCCGCAAGTGCTTAAACATTAAACAACACAATGTTTAAATTTTCGGCCAAATCCATTTTGATCTTGTTCACAAATAAAACCATGAAAAAAGAACGCAACTCAGACCTTGTCAGTGTTTTACTTGTGGGTTTCGCACAAGATCACACACAAAAAATGTAAGCACTTTCAAGGACTTTTCAAAACCAATATCAAGGACTTTTCAAGGAGTTTTCAAGGAGTTTTCAAGGACTTTTCAAGGACTTTTCCAAGACTAATACGTTCACGTTTTATGCGTGCCCATGAAGGGGAACAAAGCAGCTTTAAAAAAACAAAAAAACAAAGACGAGTAAAAAAAAAAGCCGGTTAAATAAACGAGTGGAAAAAATATTTTCGTTCTGTGTTGTTGCTACGGTTATAGATTAGGTTCCTTTCCTTGGCTCGAATTTCACCAGGCCGGTATACAGGGTGGGGCAGAAAAGATGGAACACCCTTGGCAATCAAAGATGGTTAATGTTAGGATAATGAAACTTTGCATGGTATGTAGGCGAACGGGGAGCCAACTAACCATGAATCGATCACGGACCTTGACGCATATTTTCTAGGTCATCGTGATGCTAACTTTTTAACTATGCTTCGTAGAACCCCAGTTTAAATTTGAAACTTGTAGACAGTGTCAAAGCATGGCCAATGCAAAAATCAGAACGAAATTCAATACGTTAGTTTAGGAGTTACGGGCATTAGAAGAATCATTCTGTTGTGCTGGCCGAGTGGCTTTCCTGCCAAACAGTTCTGTCAGGCTCTTTCGTACACCATGCATTGTATTGGTAGGTAATGGTGTTGGCAGCATAAGCAAATTGCGTAATTCATTAACCGTGACCAGCTCTGAAACAAAATCAGTAATGTTAACCTGAGGGAGGAACAACATTAGTTTCATTTCTAGACGACCACGGTGACTAAACTATGCCAACTTGCATAAGATGCTGTAATTTGCAGCACCATTCTGTTTATACGTGTAATGTAGCAGATTGTGTTGAGCTAGTGTCAAGTCATCAGTGTGTCAGTTGCTGTTTGTTTCCAAGCATGCTTCATGTACTTTGAGGACCACTGGACTTAATTTTACCCTCACTGTTTGGCAGGAAAGCCACTCGGTCAGCACAACAAAATGATGCTTGCAATTTTCGTAACTCCTAAACTAAGGTACCGAATTTCGTTCTGTTTTTTGCAATGGCCATGCCTTGACACTGTCTACAAGTTTCTAATTTACACTGGGGTTCTACGAAGCATAGTTAAAAAGTTAGCATCACGATGACCTTGAAAATATGCGTCAAGGTCCGTGATCGATTCATGGTAAGTTGGCTCCCCGTTCGCCTACATACCATGCAAAGTTTCATTATCCTAACATTAACCATCTTTGATTGCCAAGGGTGTTCGTCCTTTTTTTTATTCATGCAAAAAAAAAAAAACGTCCTTTCTGCCCCACCCTGTATAAGGAGTTTAGCCACGTACGTGTTTTTTTTTTCATTTTGCTTTTTTGCTGTGTGAACAGATTTTTCTTTTATTTGTGCCTTCTTCAAGTGCAAAGAGAACTAGATAGTGCTAGATAACACTAGTTGCAGCAAACTTTCGTTTGGTGACAACCCGCCCTTTAACCTCATGTTTGTTCTTTTGAAAACGTTAATTTACACATTCCGTCACTTGCTGCAAGCTTTAAGGATGTCAAAGACGCTAAATGGCGCCACAGTATATTCTACAGGTTTTCCGTTCGCGAACATCTACCTTTAAGACTTCTCACTATCGAAGCACAATGGTTCGTAATTTAAAGAGGGATTGCAACCAAATGATTGCAAACCATCTATAGAGCAGTGACATTTGCTGCCATATTGGCACCAGTAGGGGTTTTGGAGGACATAACTACAAGGTGCACTACATAAAAATGGAGGGAAAAACAACGGAAGAGCGTATTTCTTAAGCTTAAAATAACGTTGTTTTCTCCAACATCAAAAATCGCGTGTTTTAGGTCTAAGAAACCACTCTTCACAGCATCGGCTTCGGTATGACGCCGTTCTGTTTCTCTCTGCAGTGCCCCTTGCAGCTAACCCATTAAGGCTCCAGCATAGAGTTATATACAATAATACTACGTCGTGTCACTGCTCTACAGCCATTTGCCACTATCTAGTTTTGTCTAGTCCTTACTTTCAACAGACGAAGGAACACATAAATAAATTTCTTTTTGCGCAACAAACAAGGCACGTGCCCTCCTTAATTTTAGCGTGTAAAGTTGTTGCGCCCACGTGTACCAGGAAGCAAGCGGTAAAGTTAAGCCTAACGACATCAGTGGCACTTTTTGCTATATATCGACCGTTTAGAAACGCAAATTTTGAACCGCTAGATGGGCACCATTCAGTGACAGTGATATCGTTAACCTTGACCGCTTGCTCCCAGGTGCACGTGGATGCACCAACCTCACATTCAATAAATAAAGAGACACGTGGCTTGTTTGTTGTGTAAAAAGAAATTTCTTTTCCCCTTCCTTCGCTTGTTGAAATCAAGTGTTACGTAAAACAAAATAATGCTAGACGGCGCGAGATGCTGCAACCTGTCATTCGGTGAATAGGCACCTTTAAGCTGATGTTTTTTTCCTTTGAAAACGTTTCTTTACGTTTTCTTTCACTTGCTGCAAGCTTTAACGGTATCAAAGACGCTAGATGGTGCCAAGTATATTTACAGGTTTTCCGTTCGTGAGCAACCACTTTTAAGACTTCTAACTACCGAAACACAATTATGGTTCTTAACTTAATAACACAACACTGAACCAGTAAGATCAATAATATTATACCAGATCAATTCACTCTCCACCCACCAAGTCATTTTGCACTGTGACCTTTACCCTAAATAAGAATTCTGATTTTTTTTAGACTTTTTTTTTGGACTCCTTGATTCTGGTTGCGTTCCTGGCCTTTGGTCCTTTTCTCTCCATTCAGTTTTTTTTTTCGTCTGCTGGTCCGACACCTTTGACTGCTTCGTCGCTTCCAAATTACACTTGTTTGCGAAGAGAGAGCCACGATCGATAGATGCATCGAACCGAACCAGACGCGCCATTCCCGAACAGGAAGCGAGATTTTTCCTTTCGTTTTCTAAATCCCACTCGCCCTCGCATTCGCCTTTTCCTGTTCTTTAATTTTTCCCCAAATTCTCGAGTTCCTTTTTTCCCTCCCCCATTTTTCGTTCGAATTACGAATTGAAGCGAGTGAAGTCCGAGTGCCACGTTCGCGTCGCGTTGTCGTTCTGACATTCGACTATAGGAGTCCTCGGCCCCGGAAGTAGTCACATATGGAGAAGCGGATGTGGCTGTCCAGAGCAACCATCTCGTTCGTTGCTGGCCGCCATCTTGACGGAAGTCATTTTCGCCCGTTCAGAGGACCACAGGCAGCGATTTTGCTGCACGGAGACTTTTCAACCTCCCTTACCCGAATGAGTTATTGATCATGTAATAATGGCAGTTACATACAATATATCAACCAAAAAAGTGCACTTCGGGGACTTATCCAGAAATTACCATACCCTGCGTAAAGACATTTCTTCTTTTATCCCTTTTCAATTTTCAAGACATGTTTGCAATAAAATTGAGTACTTAACAAGTAGTGATATCATCCCCTCCAACGAACAACCGCCAGGCTAATCCCACTGACTATTACTTCAGACGTTAAGAGGGTTCAGACAATTTTTTAATTCTCAGTTTCCCTGACATTTCCATGTTTTCCAGGTGCATCCAATGGCAATTTCCAGGTCTTTGAAGGATGTTTTGTTACGGAAACAGGCAGTAAGTAGCTAATGTTTTGATTAATATTTGTTCGAAAATAATCCAACTTCCCACAAAATAGCAGTTTAGAGACTAGTCCAGACAGGACTAAACGCGTATTCACCACAGTTATTGCGTACTAACGTAAGATTTGGTTTATTAAAGTTTTATATCGAAAATACTTGAACTTATTAAAGCACAAATTAAAATACATGCTACTGGTCTAGCCTTTTGCTTCTGACATGCTCGTTCAATGGAACTTACAGATCAGACACAAAGGCATTTTTCCAAATTTCCCTGCCTTTTCCCTGATTTTCAATAAAAATTCTCGTTTTCACTGAAATTTCCCTGAGATTTTGACTCTATTTTCATTTTTCCTGAGATTTCCAGGATTTCCAGGTTTTGTCTGAAGCCCTGGCTAAATGAAAAACTTGACCATTGCCACGGATTGCAGCAATGGTCAGGTTTTTCATGTAACCTTTGATATAATCACCGGTAGGATTAACTCTGCGGTTGTTCGTTGGTGGGCGGGGGGGATACCACTATTTTATAACCCCCACCGAGTATTAGATCAAAGGTTAAATGGAAAAACCTGACCATTGCTACAATCCGTAGCAAGTTTTTCATTTAACGTCTAAAAGTATAATAGTCGGTGGTTTCAGCTTTGTGGTCTACTTCATCGTAGTGTTATAAAACATGTTCCCAGAATGAAATTCCTTGCCCTGCTGTAGGAAATTCGAGCCCAGACAAATGACCTGGCCAAACCTGTGGCATATTAATTCACATAAATAAACATAAATAAATAAATAAATAAATAAATAAATAAATAAAACAAGACAAAACGTAGAAAACAACACATGAGGGACCAAAAAGGCTGGTGCGGAAGACCGTTAGGCCTATCGCAAAAATCTCACGGAGTAAACCCTTGAGAAGATCCACTTTGTCGTTCAACAGCACTAGGCGGATAATCCATAAGGTAGCAAAATTGTAGTCCTTGCCGGGTACATGAACAGAATAAAGCCACATCGTATACACAAACACTCCATATTTCTCCTGAACAGTGGGATACATTTTGCCTGGGATGCCGGTATTGTTTTGGTATACAGTAATCTCACAATCCTAGTTTTCTTGTCTTACTGATATCATCATGCCCATATCGTTTGCAAAGGACACACTAGGTGTTAGCAATTTTTGTTTCTTGTCGACACCAAGCATGAATGAATCCTCCCAAACTCAAAAAGGTCTTTTTACATCAACAGAACTATAGAGCAGCGTCATATGACGTCATTTTGGCTATGAGACACCATTTGGAGGTAATAGCTACAAGGTGCACTAGATTGAAATGTAACGGAAAACATCTTCTAGTCAAGACAGTGCTTTGAGAGCGGATTTCTAGGCTTAAAAGAACGTTGTTTTCCCAGCAACAAAAATCGCGCGTTATAGGCTTAAGAAATCCAGTCTAATAGCATTGGCTTCAATAAGACGATCTTCCTTTCTCCCTCCAGTGCTCCTTGTAGCTAACCCAGTAACTGGCTCCACCATAGAGTTATACACAATAATACTACGTCGTGTGACTGCTCTAGAGAGAACTGGAAAACTCTGGATGAAATCTATTTCTACGCTGGCCCTTTTAGACTCGACGTCCAATACTTAAATTTGCACATGCTATCGGAGTACAACCAATGTGCTTAATCAACTTTTATTTTACTTGTATATATGTGCTTAATCAACTGCCTATTTCTTTTCTATGCATTTCTCACCCGTAACAGGGTCTTCCTCCAAAGTATACCCTAAACAACCCCTGTGGTATGCCTTGATGCCTACATAAGTCCCTCTCCCTCAGCCTGTCCAGTTTCAATGAGCTAGTTACACAAAAAGTGCACCTACTTCCTTCAGAGTAGGTACACTTGCAAAGTTGGTACACACAATTTCACCATTTTCGGGTCCATACGAAATCAGTAAGACGATTTCCCATCATAACCTTAGTAAGCTGTGCTAATCACAGCAACTTGCCTGTAATCAGGCAAGCAATGTAAGGATTTTTTTTTTATCCCTTGTGGACCGTTCAAATCCTCATCTGCTCCCATGATGAACGAAGTCTTAAGATTTAGATCGTAAATTTAAACTAGGTGTTCCAACAGAAAAAAAAAATTTACTGCTTGCTCCTTATGCTGATTGCTATAAGTACAACAAGTGGGGGCAGCGACTACCTACTCGCAAAGGGTCTTCTGTACACTTCCCGCTTCATACTTCCGGGTCTTGTTTTATTCATTTAAACTAATTTTTGGACGCTGAATCTAATGGTGAAAACCGTTTGTCTGTATCTTGTACAGTTCGTTCCATAGATGGACTCATTTGTGGGCCACTTCCGGTCACTTGTGGCCCACTTCCACTTCACACTTCCTTTTTTTAATACTAGTTTTAATTAATTTTTGGACGCTGAATCTAATGGTGAACACCGTTTATCTCTATCTGGTACCGTTCCACAGATGATGGTCTCATTAGTCGGCCACTTCCGGCCAATTGTGGCTACGCCCGCTTTAGACTTCCGGTTTTTTTTATTTTTATTCCTTTTAACTAATCTTTGGTCGCCGAATGTAATGCTATAAACTGTTTGTCTCTATTATGGTACCGTTCCGGATTTGAAAACGGCGACGGACGGTCGGACAACAAAGTCGTTGTTATAGTCTTTCCAGCTTACGCTGTAGAGAAACCTATCTGATTTCTGCCCAGTGTGCCATAGGGCAGTGCTTTCCAGCTCCTCTTTCTCCGGTCGGAAATTTCATCTCCAAACTCGTGAATTTGCGGCATCAAAGCTCTCTTGTCCTGAGATTTCAACCAAAGCGAACAAAATTATGAACATTATCGTGGTTTCAACAAAGAAACCACACTCACAGACAACCACACACAAAACTCAAATTCAGTCGTGTATTCAACCTCGCTCGCTTCGGTCGCTCGGCCAATAACTTAAAAATATCAAACTTTCTGGTGGCAAAGTTTGGTAGTTCCAGTTCTTTAAAAGAGGCTGCAAAAAAAAAATCAAGATATCCTCATATATTTTAGCATATAGCAATGTGGGCTAACTACGAAGTATCACTAAAAATAAATAAAGGAAAAAATGCGACAAAACTGGGATAATACGGAGATTTCCCGAGAATATAAGGCAATATGGAAAGTAGAAAGTCCGATACACTTGAATTTAGTTCCACACAACCAATCTTCGACAAAATCTAGTTAACCTTTGAGCCAAATGAAACATCTCAGTCTTAAATATAATCAATATTATACGTAGCGTTGCTCATTAAGCATAGCCAGCAACTCAACAAGCAGCAGCTCCCAATTAGGAACCCGTCATTTTACCGGAAGTCACCCTTATGGCGATCAAAGCCTTTGCGATTACGTCGATACTCTATAATCCTCCATTAGAACCTCGATTATTGCGATCAGCTCATCGATTATCGGAAGAAAAAGCATCCAACATGAAAGCTGGCGATGTGTGCGTTTTACTTTTCCAAATCCCCTCGGCCTTTTTTCTGTGGATACAAGCAGACCACACGCAGAACTCTTAGCTGATGGGAGTTTCTCCTCCACTCGCCATGCCACTTCCGGCTAAAGGAAAGAGGAGACCTGCGGCAAACTGGGGCTTCTGACCTTTACTATGGAATAAGGTTAAGCCGCTGAATATCTGCCCGCATTACAAAAGCTTTTACCGAATCAATATAAAGGGAGAGCTTTCGAACTCGAACGGAACAAATAACAAACTAACAAAAGTCTGTGGAAGGAATTCGTAGAGCAAATCGTGGTAATGCGGGTGCTTGTATTTGATACCGGCTGTCGATATCTTCTCATTCGAACAAATAACGAAATGAAGAGTAATTAAATGTATGTAAACAGGCGAATTGCTGAAACCCATTAGGGATAGGTCGGTTTCATTTCTGTGATTTCGGTTCCGGTTTTGGTATTCATGCGCACAAAACTGCGGTTTTGGTTTCGGTATCGGTTTTCGCTATCCTCCACCCCAACCGGATATTTCGATTTTTTTTTCTTGTAACAGTTGTTTTACTAGCTTCTATCTCACTCGATCCTGCTTTCATTTTCAGCAGCGTTATAGGCCATGGGTCTAGCTGTGGCACCATTTTCCTCTATTAGTTTCTCTTTAAATAACCAGGAGCTTTGCTGTGAAATATACGTAAAAAATGATAATTATTAAAAAATTCAAAACAACAGATCAATTTTTGATTTTTCGAACACCGAACGAAAAGCCGACTTAAAAACATGAATCGGTTTCGGTTTTCAGTAAAAACCGAAATTTCGATTTCGGTTTCGGTTACTGATCCATCCCTAAAACCCATAGCGTAACAAAAATGGCAGACGACAGATTTACGCATTGAAAAAGAGAGAGGTATACCCATTTTATTTTTACCTGTTCACTTTATGGGCCATTAAACTAGTTGCCTGCCACAAACTTAATGAACAATGCAGCCTTTTTGGAAGATGTTGAATAAATAACACAAGTTATTACAGCACTCTCTGATTTTTAAATTTACGACAGTGATGTTGTTCCATAGGTGTTCAAATGTGTCCCCTGGACAGTTCAACCCCGGATTATTCGTCCCGGACGTTTCGTCCCTGGACTGTCGGTAGAAGCATTTTTTTTTTTCAAGAGTCAACAGCCGACAATTCCGATTTGATTATGCAATATACACCAAGCTTCATTCTTCGTGTATTCCGGCAGTGAGTTTCCGGCAATTCTGTTGGGGAGACTTTAGGATGTTCATCATTCCCGCAAGAAGTACGGCCTCTCCACAGTTCTGATTGCGTGAAGATCGATGCACCACTTCCAGATGTGTTGTCGATCATTCTGGTAGCATGCATGGTCGTGGATGAATAGTCCGTGGGACCAGGTGCTGGGAACCAAAAGTCCGCGGACGATTCGCACGGCGACAAACAGTCCTACTTTCCTTCCATGATTCTCATGCGTTTCTCACAATTGTAACATTTACGTGGCTAGTTTAATTTCACCAAGGTAGGACGACGCATTTTTTCATGTTTATTAGCGTTTTTTAGGGCACACGAACCCAAACTGCGTTATCTGCCCCACGACGATGAGACGAACAATTTAACTGCAGAAATCCAAACAGAAAACTCAGGATATACGACTGCAATAAAGGGTTGTTTTTTTTTTCATCTTGAAATCCAAACAAACCTACGAATTAAATTATTAGAAACAAACAAATATTGCAGTCCATGTTTTAAAAAAAAAATCCACATTAAACCAAGAATTTATAGGGTTTGGGTGGAGAATTTGTAACTTGAGACCCCTTCTGAAACGTCTTAGATCCATTCCAATTAGTTCCGTCTAAGTTTATAGAGGGCGCCGCTAGTTATATGTGAAAATTTCTACTCAGTTTTCAGCCTAAAATTAAACTATCTAAACGAAACTAGCTTGTATTTAATTATTATTTAGTTTAGCTTAGTAGTAATTTAGTCTACTTTAGATTTGGGCTGAAAAATGAGCAAAAATTAGCAGATGGAACGTGTGGCGCCCTCTGAAAACTCGGACGGAACTAATTGGAATGGATCTAACACGTTTCAGTAGTGACTTTTTAGAGTTACAAATTCTCCTCCCCAACCCTATAAATTCTTGATTAAACTTTGATAATGACAACCCGAAGTCAACTTGGCTGAAAACCAAAAACAAAAATTTTTTAGTTTTCAATTAAAAAATTCTGTTTTTTATTTTTTAACTACATATTCTAGAAATGCCTATTCTAGAAAAAAAAAATAGGTATTTTGACTTACCTTCCCCGACGAGGCTATCCCTTTGCTCATACAAATATAGCAGAGCACCCAAGCCAGCAAGAGGCACAAACCAATCCGCCAGTTAAACCCTTGTGAGTGGTCAATGTCCGGTGAAGTGTCCAGGGCCACTCGGTACCAGAAATATTGCGTTGGACTACTTTTCTGAAAAAAACAATAGAAAAAAAAAACACAAATATGAATTACGTATCACGGCTCGCTTCTTGCATCGTATTAGGACTAGTTAAATAGACGACTATCAAACCAAAATTGCTACAAGAATTGTCATACACAGGACGGAAAGCCAAATGGGCTTGTTAGTAATAATGACTTACAGAAACAAACCAATTTTCGCTGTATTTTTGGACAATGTCAGCCTGCCTAAACTGGGTACTGAATCGTCGCCCTTTAGGACCAAAGGCCGAAGGCTTACCGTTCAGCCACAAGGCTATGTCAGTATGGCTTCTACTTTGATCTCAAATGACGAGGGTTTGAGTCCCCGTCCAGGCAGTCTGACATTGAAGTTCAAACGGCAACAGACGTAAAGGCCGAATCAGAGATAAGCCTTCGACTTTTGGTAGATAAGGTCGAGGATCAGTTCCCCCTCAGCCTGACTCAATTTAAGAACCGTCAAGTTTCCAAAAAGTGTTCCAACTTGGAAAGTATAGTGACAGTCATTTCCTCAAGATATGTCACCTGCGTTGTTCTTCTACTTATCTGTGACAAGGAACGCATGTTAAATATGTATGGGTGATCCAGTGTTGCCAGAATGGGTGTTTTGATCGCCGTTTGGGGTGGAAACGGGGGGGATGGAAAATATTTTTGGGGAAAAACGGGGGTGAAAAAAAAATTGGGGGTAATTCTAGGGAGGCGGAATTTATTGGTTTTGCTTTCGTTAAGCTGTTATTCATTCATTAGTCATTACTCAAGCAAGAAATTGCTCTAAGCTAAGGAATTCTTAAGAAATGAACGTCTTACCAAATGCATGTCTTACTAAATGTAAGCTTACAAAAAGGTAAGCTTACATCACTTATATTTCAGTCCTTTTTCACCACAGTCCTTCCGTTCACATTGTCCCTCCCATCACGGCGGCACCAATGTGACATTGCTCTTTTTTTTCAAACCTTCAACTCATACTTTGAAAAATGAAGACAGGTTGGTACTGCTTCGGTGTCGTTTTACCTCGTTGTATACCAGGGGCGTACTGGGGGAGTTATTTAGGCCTGGGAAATGG
>JAHWFP010068572.1:2146-27867 GCA_023313725.1 Lithobius niger | reverse complement strand
CGTCATTTCAAGTCAAGTACGAGTTTTAGTCAGCGTTCAGAATACGGGCCTGAGTCTACAAGTGTATCATCTACGTTTTTACATTCGTAGTGCAAGGAAACGTGACGTTAGGCAGTCCGTTTCCTGCGCTGTAAACATAATGTGGAACAGACTATAGCGTGAGATGACCCCCCTTCACAACCGTATATCGAGTGCACGATCTGAGCTTCCTTCCCACACTGCGTTTCTAATACTCATTGCTCCTGTTGCTGTTGTTATAAAATGATTTCATGAGCTTAACATAATGGAAAATTGGAACAAATTACATCCAATGCCTTCTAAAACCAGCCACCCCCCCCCGACCTTCCTGTGCACGCCACTGCGAAAAACTGAAAGATTTACACTACAAATTTTTGTATGTGTATAAAGCAGTCAGCAAAACTGACTTTATAAAAATGTTTCCGACGGCACTTCGCAAAGCCAGAAAACAGCAAAATAGTCCCCACTGGGGGAACTCACAGCGCTCCCCCAGACCTCCAGTTGTTATTGGTTTCTCCCTCCACACCATTCGGCTAAATGGCTAATGTTGCCCCTCCTCGCCCCCCCCCCCCCCGTACAAAATCTAAGTTACGCCACTGCTTTGAATGCATATTAGTTCGCGTGTCTCCCAGTATTCATTAACGCCGTGGTTCACTTTCCAGCACTTTCTTACAACTTGTATCACTTTAGGGTCCCCCCAACCCCCGCCCCGGGGGTCTGAATTCCTTTTCAAGGACCTACACACAGGCGACATGATCCGGTGACTTAGCTCCAAATTGAGCTTCAATGAATGGGATTTTTCACTTCGATTCATTGCGTGAAGTTGACTTTGTGCAGGTCTCAGGTGAGCTTTGCCCGAATCAGCGCGCTGCAGCCAGTTTACACAGCATCCGTCTGACCCCGTCGCCATGGCAACCTCCTAGAACAACGCTCCGCCTGAATGCTTTCAGAGTGGTCTCTCCAAAAATCGACCCATCCGACCGACCTTCCAAAACCCGGCCCCTTTCTCGAACACGTGATAGACTTGCCCTCCCGCTACTAAAGATCAATTGCTCAAAGCATCAAGACCGATCACACTTTTGGACCAAACTTGCGATAATTCTGACAGATTAATTTGCGCATGGCGCGCAAAGATTTCCGCCTAAGTAACTGTCCGAGCGAGCGTGCATAAAACTCTTGGATGCACGACAGTGGCGTCACAAGCATCCAAGCTGAGACATGAAGCCACACTGAGATGAGGCATGACTTAAGTCTAAACCCTCTCAGAGGGCCGTTCAATCTTAGTAGAACACGCAGCATGTCCCCTTACGATAACATTTTCTTTCAAACAAAAGCTACTTTGAACTTAATGCCTCAACGATAATGTCAGTGTTAATTGACAAAGCATGATTATGGACTACCATGGTTTTGAAGGAATTTGCGTTACCTACGAACTCCAACAATAATACAATGACCTTTGCTAACATTGGTTACTGGCCCAGTCAATACTATATCGAGTCCATGCACCTGTACAGTGCATCCGTTTCCCCTCGACGCGATATAAATCATCAGAAAGAACAAATTCTTCGAATGTAATGTTCTTTTAGCTAACAATCACCAATCGTGCTAAACAACAAGCGATGGGATACGTTCGAATCGGTATATAAGCAGGTTGTTACACGCATTTCTCGAACTCAGATACAACAATACTAATACTAATTCTCACTGAAATGTCCATTTATTATTTAACTGTTTGCATGTTTTTGGATGGAGTATGCTTTTGCATGGTCTTTAGGTCTGAAGTGTTAGATTTATGGCAGATTTGTACATTTATTGTTATGGCAGCCGCCAGTCCTGTAAGGCCCTAAGGGCGATTCGACTGTTAAAATTAAGTTAAAGTAAAAAAGTTAACAATGGATCCATAAAACGCTAAAAGCACACATCACGGAATAAACGAGAAAAAAAAGCCAAGAGTGCTACATAAAATATCACACGACGTTTCGAAAAAATACATTTTTCGTTATCGGGTTCCTGTAATAAAAATGACATGGCAAAGCCACAAGTCACCTACTGTTAAGTTGGATACATTTAAAATAAAACCGAAGTAAAAACCGCAATTTCCCCTCTCAAAAGCGGCAGAAATGCCAAAATCGAGCCCCACTTTTGGGAAACCAAGTTGCAAGTTGCAGGTGGGGCTCGATTTTCGCCTGTCTGCCTCTTTTGAGTGGGGAAATTGCGGTTTTTTTACTTCGTTTTTATCTTAAAATGTATTCAATTTAACGGTAGGTGACTAGTGGCTTTGCCATGTAATTTTTATTACAGGAACCTGATGACGAAAACTGTATTTTTTTCGAAACGTCGTCCGATATTTTATGTAGCACTCTTGGCTTTTTTCTCGTTTTAAACAATGGATCGACGGTGCACGTCTCGACATTGTTTCATCTGACCACTCGAAAGGTGTGTAGAGTAGATGACAACGATTTGATTTTGACTTGATTCATTAAGGGCCATCGCGCACACAGCGGCCAAGCCGCACCGGCGCGCGGCCAGGTCGCTGCGGCCAACGAGATTGCTTACGGTGTCTGTAGCAACGCGCACTTGGCCGCAGCCGCCAGCTTGTCGTCGCGGCCACTGGGATCTCAGGCGACGTGCATGCGGCCACAGAGCGACCATACTTACTCTAAGTTCATTTTTCACCACGTGACCGAGAATTATCAATGAAAAACGGACGTGGCCGCGCGGTCCGTCGCCGTGTTTTTTTTGGCCTCCACGACCACTGGCCGCGCGACCTGGCCGCTCAGTGCGCGGACGGCCTAAGGGTCTTTAACCTAAGGAGATCATCAATCGCGAGAAGGAGGAGAGTAGACAACTTTTAGGAATGTTTATTGTATTTTACTTGTTTATTTTTATTTATTTAATTTATTTATTTATATCATTTTATTTTTATTTTAGGAGTTTTTGGTTTTAAGAGTTAGTAATAGTAATAGCAAAATATGTGAACAAAAATGAAGCGGTAATGAGAAGGAAAAGTAAAATATGTGACCAAAAATAAAGTGGTCATGAGAAGGAAAAAGTCGAAAGCCACAAATACCCATCCTCAAAATTAGGAATGAAACAAAGCCCGAAGAAGAGGGAACGTGGTGAGAGAGAAAAATTTCATGGATAGAAGATAGGGCATGTGTTGTTCAGTCCTTTTTAGAAAGTTGGTGAGTGCAATCGAGACAAGGTTTTGTCGAAAGGTGGTCATGTTCTGTCAGTACCAACTGTGTCAGGTAAGGAGTTCCACACCCACTTACCTGACACAGCAAAACCACTTATGTCTTGACTACGTCTATCTCTGCCTTTAACGATGCCTATAGAGCAGCGTTATGTGACGTCACATTGGCTACAAAAGAGATAGCAGCAAGGGGCACTAGCTTAAAATGGAGGGTTAAACAACGGCGCTTCTAGTCAAGGCAGTGCTTTGAGAGCGGATTTCTTAGTCTAACAGAACGTTGTTTTCTCCAATCCGTTATGCTGCTAGGTTGTAATTGGAAAATAAAGATTCCATTTGCTTAAAAATGTCAGCAACTGCCAACAAATCGACAAAAATCGCGCGTTATAGGCCTAGAAATCTACCCTTAACAGCATTGTCTTCAGTAAGACGCCTTTCTTTTCGCCCTCCAGTGCCCCTTGCAGCTAACCCAGTTACTGGCTCCAACCATAGAGTTATATACAATAATACTACATCATGTCACTGCCCTATTCACTGAATGACAGGTTGGAGCATCTACCCCATTATTATTTAGTTCTATGTAGCACTTGATTTCAACAAGCGAAGGAATGCACAAAGAAATTTCTTTTTAGACAGCCAAAAAGCCGCGTGTCTCCTTAATTATTGAGTGTAAGGTTGGTGCGTCCACGTGCACCAGGGAGCAAGCAATCAAGGTTAACGATATCACTGTCACTAGATGGCGCCCATCTAGCGGCTCAAAATCTGCGTTTCAAAATGGTTGACGTATAGAAAAAAGCGCCCGTGATGTCGTTAGGCATAAATGCGCCTCCTTTTCAGCATATCACCGTTTCGATAGCGTTGCCCATATTCTAAACACAGCATCCACGTTCCAGATTTTCCGTTATCCAATATAGCAGTGACATTTGCCGCCATATTGGTACCAAATTGGCACCAGTATGGGTTTTGGAGGGCATAACTACAAGGTGCACTACACAAAAATGGAGGGAAAAACAACGGTAGAGCGGATTTCTTAGGCTTAAAATAACGTTGTTTTCTCCAACAACAAAATTCGCGCGTTTTAGGTCTAAGAAATCACTCTGCACAGCGTCGGCTTCGGTATGACGCCTTTCTGTTTCTCTCTTGCAGTGCCCCTTGCAGCTAACCCATTAAGGTTCCAGCATAGAGTTATATACAATAATACTACGTCGTGTCACTGCTCTATAGGCTGATGTGGGTCACGTGTTCTCGTTTTAGTTATGAAAATCGGGGCTTGGCTGCGAAGAGTGTTGTTTCATTTTTAATTTACCGCCATTTTCTTTATATTGCTCGACGATTCTACGACGCTGCATCAAGGAGTTGAAAAGGTGAAAAGGCGCATTTAACTTCACCGCTTGCTTCCTGGTGCACGTGGGCGCACCAACTTTACACTCAATAATTAAGGAGACACGTGGCTTGTTTGTTATGTAAACAGAAATTTGTTTGTGTGTTCCTTCGGCTGTTGAAAGTAAGGACTAAACAGAACTAGATAGCGGCAAATGGCTAAAAATGCTGCAGGCTTGTCATTTGGTGGAAGCCCTCTTTTAAGAGCAACGCCGCCAGCATTGTGCTCTACCCAATCTGCAGTGGAGCTATCCAGCTCAAGTACGTTACGTCGTATGTTTGACTGTTGGCTCGCTGGTGGTGTAACAATAATCCACCCAAAACCAAAACCAGGTAGAAAAACACGCCAAGTTTCCAAAAACGGTCGGCCTTTGAAGGTAGTGATATCATTCCACCAGGGTAAGGCCGCCAAGGTTAATCCTATTAGCCAAGTTAATCGCACATACTAATATTTGAAAGTTAAATAAAAACTAGAAGATTGCTACCGCTTGCTACTAGCGGTAGCAATCTTCAAGTTTTCATTTAACGTCCAAAGTATTATTCGGTGCGATTAACTTGGATAATAGGATTAACCTTGGCGGTCTTTCCCAGGTGGAATGATATCACTACCTTCAAAGGCCGACCGTTTTTGGAACTTGGCGGGTTTTTCTACCAGTTTTGCTTTTGGGTGGATATCACAACTTTCATAGGACTGTGAACGTACATAAAGTTACACCGCCTGTTTAAGACGCTTCAATCCCATTTTTGCACACACTGACTAACAATCGCTGATTTCGTTCGCTTCGCTCACTCAATCAGCGCATCCCCTTCAGTTGTTTGGTTATCCCTGCAACTTCCCCTATTAATGTCCAACTTTACAGATAATGGAACCCGTACTTGTTGTTTGCGAAACCTCACCAAGCTCGACTACGTAGCGTCAACCAATGAAGAATGGTTCCAAGGGGATATTCATTAGATATTCGGTCTAGGCGATTCCAATTGCAGATCGAATAACGCTAAATTTATTCCATTTTCCTTTACAGGTTTTCATTCACTAACACCTTTTGTTTTTCTTTATGACAGTGGAAGATTCCTCAAGCTATTCTTGGGCCAGCGCTGGGTCATCGATCAGTCCACTCCCAACCGGAACTTTTTTCCTTTCTTCCTTCCTTCCTTTCTTTACTTTTTTCTTTTTCTTTTTCATTCTCGCTACATTCATTTTTTTTTTTGGTTCCAAACCTCTTCCTTCCAATAGCTGCCTTGCGCCTCATTTGGTCACCCAAAGGCGTTTAATCGTCTCCTGTCCGACGCAAGACAACTTTTGTCTTTTTTTTTTTTTTTTGCTCTTTTCCATTTCCTATTCTTTTTTTTACATGTAGATAAAACATTCGTAGGTGAAAAATGTTATAAAGAAAAGAGCGAAATGACCAAAACAGCAACCAGGGCCGGATTAAGGTGGGGGGGGGGGGGGGGAGTTTGCTTTGGGTGCTGAAGCACCGGGCCACAGGCAGAAAAAGGGCCTCGAGGATTCCTCACGGTCAAGGGAAAAATAACACAAGGTACTGTTTTATTTATTTTTTTTATGTTTCATTTTTAGTGAAAATTGTATCAAAAAATTTTAATTCCTGAAAGATTATTGTTTTTCTCCTTTTTTTGCTGGGGGAGGGGGTGTGGTGGGCCCTCACGAAATCTTAAGCACCCAGACCTCTACGGACTTAATACTGCACTGGAAAAATCATGCACTGAAAATATCCCAATACAAAGCAGCTTTAAAGTGTGCGCGGCCTATCTTGAGTTCGCCGCAGAACGAACACAGATAATCGATTGTACGTTTTTGGCAGCAGAGCACCGTCTTGATATCCAAGATGGTTACAAAGACAATGGCGTCCGTCGATTAAAGCCGCTCCCTCCAGGAAGACGTAGCCGCTCATAAAATACTTCCAGGACTCAATACGCCGCGCACACAATAAAGACATATGTTTCGTCGGAGTGGCGTGACTTGGATTCGACCCTGTGTATATTCTGCCACTGGCTGTCGTGAAACTTTTATCTCCACTGCCACTCTTCAGGTGACGTAAACGTGAATCACTGAACACAACATTAAAGTCAAAACCATGACTAAGCTCACGATTTATAACGATTTGATCTGATGTTTTTCCCCAAAGACCTTGTAGTAAAAGTTGTTCCATTCCAGGTATGTGAGGCTCAATGAATGCATTGAAATACTGTTCGACTTAGCACTTGCTATTTTCTGAAAGATAGTATCCTCTTTTAAACCATGGGAACGCGATAGAGTGAGCCGAAACTTGCAAAGCATTGAAACTCCTTGTACGTAATTTGGATACATTTTCTAGGACAAAAATTCGTCGACTTGAGTGCTGTAATCCATCATACCGAGCCTGAATACTGTACAAAACAGTTAATAAGCTCCTTGAAGCATTGATACCACGTATCTTAGCGTTTGTATCGATCTATGCCATTTACTGTCTACTGCAATGAGGGGGAAACAAAATAAATATTAAAAGGCCTGGGTACTTTGTGTCGATGAATACCCTTTGAAAATGCACTCGTGCTCATGTCGATTGTGGCATGTAAAAGCTCCTAGGTATTTCCATGGGAAATTGTCCCTACCCGTGCCCCGATAACCGTGAGAAGGAAGTTAATTTAATTATTTCCCTTTTTTTTTTTCAATAACTACTTTTGCAGATTCGTGGTGATTACACGTGCTTTCTGCCAAATTTAAACAAATCGCTTTGAGTGATTACGCATTAAAATATTTTTGTGTTCCATTAAAAATAATTACTTGTACTACTTGACTTGAAACTGTGCAGCGAAAATAAGTCTCTCCTTGCACTGGTAAACAAGCTTTCATTTAATAAAAATAATACAGATTGTAAAGAAGTGGAAAATTCGAGACACTTAAGCAATTGCGTTCTTCGTTTACATGTGCCATGTTCCCCAACGTCGTTATGAGGGCTTTACACTAGTTTAGTCGCTCAACAAGGAAAACAATAGCTTGATTCCGGAAACCGGCGATAGAGATAGAACGCAGAGAAAGGAGCTGCTTGCTTTGTTTCGCCTGGCAACTCTCGATGCCTTTGTCTGGAAAATGTTCCGACGCACATTCTCTGTCCACCGCCAGTTTCCGTATTACCATGGAAATCTTTCATGTTGTTATAACCGCTCTTTCTGAACGACTTGGTACAAAAGATTGTTGGAAAACAACAAAGAAAGTGGAATGGACAGAAATGACGTAGTACTCCGGTCTCACGTTATTTGGCTACGAGATACTCGTGAGCGGAACGCAAGTATTTTCTTTTTTTTTTTGGCATCAAGCTTTGGAGTAATATATTTCACTTCACTGCGGGAGGCGCTTGTTCCTACCAAAAGTCACAACGACGGGCGACCGTATCGCCGCATGATTGTGACGTCATCATCAACCATGAAATCTCGTGGTCTAGCGGCTGCTATCTTGACGTACAAGCAGGAAGTAAACACGTGTTGTGATGACGTTATCAGCACGGCTACAACAAATGAAGAGCATGGTGACGTTGTTGTTCGCACGATGTTGCTTGTACTCCTCGAAGTGGGCTTGTCAAAGCAATAACGTGATCTAAACCATGCGCAATGGCTGTTTGTCGTGACGTCACCATGAGTTAGCCAATGACGAACGAGAACAACGGCTGTTTGGCCGTCTGATTGGACTAGCCCAGTCACGTGATATGCACGTCATAGCAAACAGCCATGGCGTGTGGTATAGTTAGCCAAGCGATAGGATCTGCTTTGAGCAGTTTTACACTGCTCCGATGCCAGAGTGATGAAATATTCCCTTCCTCACAAAAATATGTCCACCACATTTAGGAGTATTTCGGCAATTTTCTATTCGAATTATTTTAATCTTCGTCCAATATCAATTCTCATCCGTAACTAGCAAATGTCAGCCATAATTCAGCAAGCAGCATCAAAAAGTTAGTCGTTAATATTTAAACCTTTCTGTTTTCAGTTTTATCCGTCAAATTTTAACGTGACCGAAACGTCCTTACTTTAAATCTTGCAAGCCTTGATATCACCAACCCCGCAACGCACCTCAGAATAAAGCCAATATTCCTTTAAAACTGAATGACGATTAACAATGACTTTATTTCAACTTGGGCATACCAGAAAATAGCACGTTAATGATGTTTTCCCCAATATCCAATTCGGTCCTGTTCCCAAATTTAGTAACCTGCCACGTCTGTGTAGTGCACACCAGTAGTTCTGCTGCACGTAACCCTATATAATATTTATATTTCATTATTTGCTAACTTCATTCCATCATGACGATGATCAGATTTAATGAAACCAAGCAGCGAGAAAGAAGCAAATCCTCATGCCGATTTTCCCCTTTAGCGTACAAGGATGATGTTGCATTGATGTGGCGAGCGAAGTGAGGTGATAGCTCTAGGATTGAATCCTGTGAAAAACCATCTATATATATAACTAGCATCGTACCCGGCTTCGCCCGGGTATTTGTTGGACCCGTGGTTGTTTCCCAGTATTTGCGCCGTGCTGCCTAATCGTTCACTGCAACAGTCAATTTTTCTTTGTGTAACACTCCCCCTTTCCGTCAATCCTCTCCCTCCGCAAAGCAATATCGTAACCAAATAGTGGTTTTGACATAAGCACTGGCCCACCAACGGGCATTCCCCGTTCAGACCCTTCCCCACTCCCATTAGCATGCGAAAAATAATTGTCCTTCGTGCACGGCGTCATTTAAGACATGCCTTTGCGATGACAGCGCAGAGCAAATTGTTATTCGAGGTAACAATGTGCCAATTTCAACTTCTTTTCAGGGCAACAACGTCCCAGTTTCAACTTCAAGCCAAAGAATTGAGACACTCGCACGTTTTCATTGTTTCCCTTCCGGGGGTCGTTGCGGTTGCTTCATTTCAGCTATGAGACTTTGGTTTATAATGTAAGAAGAAGATACGCTTAGGATGCACTTAGCTGTAACAATCAGTAACAAACGAAATACTGGTTCCATAATGCTGGCTATTAGAGCCGAGTTTAATAGTTTCAAGGATGTGCCCTGTAACAATCAGAAAGAGGGCGAGCGGGTTCATTCTTACCACGGTAGCAAAGACAACAACCGCCCGACAATGTGAACGGTTGTGTCCTTTAACAATCAGTAACAAACGAAATATTGCTTTAATAATGTTAGCTCTTAGAACCGACTTGAAAAAAGACATTTACTTCCCTAAGAAAACAATACAGCAGGGGTTCCAAGGGAGGAGAAGCAGGGAATGGGGGATATTCAGAGACCACACAATGAGGGAATATGGGAGGGGAAAGGGGTTAGCAGGGAAGCCTGATGGGGGGGGGATTGAAACCTACCCGGGGGAAAACGGGGGGGGGGCCCGGGGGTTCAGAGGAGGATACGAGAGGGGGGGGGGGGTCTTGACCACTTTCATTTCATGCTGCCCAGCAAAATATTTTGGTCAGGCATGCGGGAACTGGCTAGACCGGCGTATGTTACGCCGGGGGTACACCAAGTTGTTTATGAATGCCCGTAGTTTTCGTGGGAACCAGCTGACGAGCGGGATACATACCTCTGACAATGTAAGTGGCATTATTAAACCATTGTTCCAACCGGGAGTCAGGTGGACTGACGGACAGCACGGCCGTCTCCCTTCCAGGAGGTCCAGATTCGAGCCTGGTCTCATCCACCCCTTGGCATTTTCGGGACGACAAGGTCCCTGTGGTGTCTCTTGCTCATGTCGATTATGGCATGTCAAAAATCCTGGGGTTTCCGCTTGGATTTCTACTCTACGTAGTTGGGCAGATAACCCAGTTTGGGTTCGTCTCCCTCAAAAAGTAAACAAAATAAAACCAACGTGCTGATCCTTCTCAAGAGGGGTATAATGATTAACGAGATGCCGTGCAGGTCTGTAGCTCTACCTGGTGATTAACGATCCTCCCCCGCGCCTGAAAAGAACAACCAATCACGCGCCAACAAAGGACAAACCTTCTTCCGGTCAACAAAGCATACAACAATAAAACCTTTCTCCGAAAATAATCCGTGAACTATTCTCGTAGCTGATCGAAAAATCGACATAGCAGTGACGGAGTGAATGACCAAATAAATTACTACAGTTGAAAAGTTAGCCTCATCCGGTTTTGTTACAGATTTCGACAAGTTTAAATCGTGCCTGTTGGGCGGCTGAGTTAACAAATCAACAGCTACGAACGATCGAGAGAGACTGCTGTTTGAGTTAGGACACCTTTTGAGAAAAAGGATCGTGAAAATTAAGGCAAGCATTGCATGTGAAACCTTAACTGCCCATGACAAACTGGTGTGAATTTCCTTTAGTGATAGATCGCGGGATGCGAACCAGCATTCACTCGGTTTGGAGACGAGGAAACTGCACACCGGGCTATTGGTTCTCGCTTTGCCCGGGGTCCCTGGGGACTCCTCACAAAGCTCGCGCTGCGCGTTGGGACTTAGTTTTCTGTCGTTCAGTAGCCGTCCATTTAAAGGGGCGCTGGGCACTAAAAGGTTACAAGGACATACCTTCTCATAATATTCGAGCATCCTGAGAGCATCCATTTTGCAACATTTACGTCGGAAAAATAGGAAACATTTGCACGTGCCACATTTCCATGCATCGAAGTAATGTTGCAAAACTGAGCCCTACAGGAAAGCCATCCGGGAGGGAGGTACCTTTAAGTGAAATCATATCAGACACCTACAAAATATAAAAGTGGCGCTATGTGCTCCACTGAAGATATAAGTTAGGCCGTGAATTTATAAAAGCTGCAAATCTCAAAATCGACGTTTTAAAATAGTGTTATTTACTAAATTAAGACTGTTTCACAAATCAAGTTTCATAAATCAAGTACTAAGGTTCGTGAAATCTGGAATCTATTAGACAATGAACGTCTCTGTGGAATACAGCGTGATCGTCGTCGTTTTCTGAGGCGAATGCGTTCATTGGAAGTAAAAAATTTTTAAAAAGGCTGCGTTTGTTTGTCTGCGCTGTAAATATTAAAAGGAATGCAAACATCAAACCAAAGATGAATAAGTTTACTAGAAAATTTATTAAAACTGTCCCCTTTACCCGGAAATATTGAAAGTTACGTGCCTATGTGTGGGATATCCTGTATGACTCAGTTTTTCAATATTAGTTCAAACGTATGGAAAGGTTGCAAACTCTTTTATTTTCCTGCTTTTTTCCTCCCACATTTTGCCACATTCACCCCAAGTTGTGAAAAGTTTTGCAATCCAAGCTGCAAAAAGCTGTGAGCTCTTCAGAATCTCACAGCTTTACGAATAAAGTTTGCGGCATTTTATCTGCAGTTTTACATACGTTAAACACAAATTACAGTTTGAATTAAATGTTGCCTGTTGTCACGCCCCGAAACCATATTGACATTTACTGTGTTGTGGCCGCAAAACTAACAAAGACTCCTTCTCAAACTCATCTGAAATTAAAACACGTCAACCTTTTTAATTATTCCGAAGTTGAAAATATGATTTTAATTAAATTATTTTTATAAAACCATACAAGTTTTGTTTACTACTTGAGTTTGATTAGCTGATTTTACATTTTTTTTTTACGGACACCTGCAAGCTAAGAATAATCTTTTTGTGGTTGCTATGCAACGAGATTCGTTACTTAGAAAACCACATGCGTTACACGGTTACGCGGATATACACAACAGTATGAAGGAAAAAAAAAGGGGGTTGGGGGATGGTGACCGAACAAGAGACAGAACGAAAATGGCACAAACGAAGGAACGACAATCTTGCCAGCTAATATAGAAGGGGAGGGGGGGGGGGGGGAATTGAAGGAGGAAAAATGCGCCAAGGTATGTATATTTTACATTTGACAGTGTGGTGTGGTGGTTGGATCGGGTCAATTAAAAAATTACGGCAAATTGCCGGGAGCTACATGTCAGACTGGTGAGAATTAGCGAAAACCTCACGGCACTGCCGTGGATACCGGGAGCCTTCGCGAGCCTTGATTCACTCAAACGCGTGTTTAAATGGTGCAAACGCGATTTGTGCACAGGATGCACGAAAATAGTGAGAGGGCGTAGCCTTATAAGAAACATTTATAGTTTAACTGAAACCGTTCTTGTTGCTGGTCAGAGGTCATCTTACATACTCGCCATATTACAGACAAATTTGACCGTTCGACAAAAGACTACCACTACTATGTAGTTAAGTTTTTTAATTATTTTTTTTTAATTTCAGAAATTTTTTAATCATCATAAGTCAATTCTTTGAAACATTGGTTTAAAAAAGTGTTTCTGCAAACCGTCACCAGTACCCAGTTCAGCAGGTTCGGAAGTGAATAACTTGGGAGGTGTGGTATAACATCAGGTATCAGTGGGCAATTATCACAACAAACTCAGCCAAGAGAACATTAGAACCCTAATTATCGGTAATTCACAGACATTTTTTTAAGGGAACGTGAATTTCTACACACTGATTTCATAAGTTACACTTCTTTCGGAAACAAAAAAGGTCTATGATATAATAGCCTCATACATGGGGTTGAAAAAGTTTGAATTGCTCTTCAACCTCCAAGTTCTGCACATGAACCCCTACCAACCAAAATTCCTCACCCAACTCCCCTTTAATGGTCTGCGTACTTTCCCATTCACACCACTGTGTAAAAGTCAAACGATAAACTGCTTGGAAGGAAAAAATGTTTGTAAGAAGAGCCTCCTAACAGAGAAGAAAACTGTAAAAGATAAAGCCCCCCATCCCCCAATAGCTTGTGTAGATGAACTTTATATTGCCAAACAAAAATGAAGATCATGGGTCGACTCCATACGTTTGCATCCTTGACACATGTACTACAAAACGCAATATTTCCGCCCTTTCATGGGGGGGGGGGGGGGGGCATCATCAGGCATATAAAACACTGCAAAAAGACACATTTTTTAATAGAATTTTTTAAAGACTCTTCCCAACCCTGACCACTTCCGGTAAAATGGCGGTTAAGGGTAGTTAGATGCTTAACCTCTCTCTTTTACTCTGGTAAGAAATGAAATTTCTCTATTTTTAAGCTTTGGAAGAGCTAGTGGTTTTTATGAAGACTGTAACAATCTTTGTAAATAAGTCTTTTGCAGTGTTATGATTGTGTGCCTGATGAAGCCCCCCACCCCCCTCCCTGTGAGGGAACAAAGATTGCGTTTTGTAGTAAATGTGCCAAGGATGAAAATATGGAGTCGACCCATAATCTTCACTCATTTTTTTACATAACATGGCGTTCTACTCTTCACCCTTTGTTTATATTGCCATACGATTTTGTAGCTCTGCCGAACATTTCGAAAGACTGAAAAGGAAGTCACATAACCCTTAAAAGCAGAGGAAAAAAAATTATTTGTTAAAGTAGTGATAATACCCATGGGGGTGCTTTTTTGTTTTCAGTACTTATAACCATACTTTGTTTTACAATAGCGATGCTTTTTAACCGTCTCACTTGTTCATCTGCCTGTTATTTTTTACTTGGACCGATCCTACACCTCCCGTGTCCAACACGTTTGGCGATGCCATCGGGGTCTCAAAGAGTCCCTGGCAGGTCTAACCATGGTGGTAAGGCATTCCTGTCCCAATACCTAATCCCCTCACCTTCCCTTGGCCAATCTCTATCATTATATGTGTTTGTCTTCTTATTTGTAATTTTGACTGGCTGTTAGTGAGCTTAGGGTCCTTGCCAAACCTGTTGCTATAGTGACAAATTATTAGTATTATCTACATCATTAAGGACGTATGATGTGCGTGTTTGTGTGTTTGTGTGTTTATATACCTCAACTCCTATGGAACCAAAATCCCTACAAAGATGGGAGTAGGACCAAACGAAAGATAATTAAATTGCGCTCAGTATAGGCCTATTTTCATCGCTGTAACTTGAAATTATGATTCTCAAAAACGCGAAAAACCATAAAAAAATAACGTCAAAGTTATTTTAAACCCTCATGATGTTTCTTCATGACGTCATAGTTTGTTCATGAAAACCTCCTCGAGCGAAGCTAGATGATCTGGAAAACGATGCACGGAAAAAAATAACCTAAAAGGACGACGTATTTTGCAACACACCACATATAGATCTTAAAATTGGTTTTGTGTTAACTGACTTGATGCATGGACAAATCAAAACAATAGGGAATTACTTCTGGAGGAGACGACGTACAAATGTGCAAACAAATAAATCGTATGTTTTGAATGATATAGATGAAATGCAGGCGGGCTTAGGAATGTGATGGACGAACTGTGAGCAATAATTACAATTAGTTTGCGTTGAAATAATCAGCACATGATTTTGTGATACTCTTGGAATCAAGGAAATTATTGGAAGCATGGATCGACGCGCACGTAGCTCTCGGATGGCCAGACCGTTAGAATGATTTATGGTTAGCATTTGTTTAAGCTGTAAAGCCTTACGAAAAACGCATACTCCACTCTGACCATTTGCTTGATCGTTTTAATGTGGAATGTCTATCAGCAGCACAAGAGTTGCAGGATGAAAGCTCCTCGAGCGTAGCGAGACGACGCGGAATGAGCGAGCGAAGCGAGTAACTCCGCTAGTTATTATTATTAAAAGAGTAAGAAAACTATTTACCTGACATTCGTCAACTACGAGATACGAGTTATTGCTGTAGTGTTCCTTGGGGCACTCTGCCCAAGGCAATGGGCTCTGCCAACTTTGGAAGAAATAGAATAGGCACCAGGCAATGATGGTGTTGTAATAGAGGGCCACGTTGAAGGATACAACGGCACTGGCAATACCAATGCCTCCCATGTAAGGGGACACCTGGTTCCAAACTCCAATGGCACCTTTGCGCAGACGCTGACCGATAGCCAGCTCCAGGTAGAAAATGGGAACACCCTCAAGGGCCAACATGATCATGTAAGGTATCAGGAAGGCACCTGAAAAAAAAGAAAACATTAAATTCACTATTACATTGGTCCAAGCATGGGAAACCCAATAAAGAAACTTGGAAAATATTCCACAATTACTGACAGTAACATGAGAAATTTTTAATATCAAAAAGAATTTGCCTCTTTTGGCCGCATATGAACCTTACAATGATATTTGGTTGCTTTGATGTCATATCATTCTGCACCATTGACGTCAGAATCATGCAGGAAATTAAAGCTGCCATTTTGGGGGAATAAGTTTCAATTTCAATCTTCAGTCTACGCCTTGCGTCTGGCGTTTGCTGATTGGCTTTGTTGCATAAAACAATGTCGAACACAATGATAACAATAAAACGGATCGTTTAGGGCCCCGGTGGAATTTGCGGCGTCATGTGACGTCATATTGGCTACAAGAGTGATAGCTGCAAGGGACACTAGATTAAAATGGAGGGTTAAACAACGGCACTTCCAGTCAAGGCAGTGCTTTGAGAGCGGATTTCATAGGCTTAATAAAACCGTTGTTTTTTCCAATCCCTTATACTGCTAGGTTGAAATTGGAAAATAAAGATTCCACTTGCTTAAAAATGTCAGCAACTGCCATCACAAATCGCGCATTATAGGCCTAAGAAATCCACTCTTACCAGCATTGTCTTCAGTAAGACGCCCTTCTTTTCCTCCTCCAGTGACCCTTGCAGCTATCCCAGTTACTGGCTCTAGCAAAGAGTTATATATAGAGTTGTGTCACTGCTCTATAGGGTTTTGAAAGAACATCTTGAGCGATTTGCGTCATACATTTGCTCTCTTTACTGTCCCAATGCGAGCTATATAGTGAGTGTATTATTGGGTAACCAGGGTATATTATTGTAGGATGTGATTACGTTAATATTGTTGTATTTTTAGGGCGGGCGCATGGCCGTGGGCCAGGGCCCCAAATAAAATAACATTCACTTCCCGTAACTCCGGAATGGGACGACCAACTGAAATTTCTATTTCAATAAAAGGCACATCTCCGGAGGTAGAACTTTCAAATTGGCTAAAGAACCAGCTTTCTACGACAAATGGTTAAGTCTGTAGAGACCGTTGCATGAACGTGTCCAAATAAGAAGTCAAAGCCAAAAATGAAACTCACGATTCCAGCTCAAGTCCAGATCTCCGATGTGACAAATCGGAAAATTAATAAAAGTTGGTACACGTATTTACCAATTCCAACAAGGCTTATGAACCAAATTTTAGTGGAAAAAAATAAAATGCGGCAGAGAAATTAAGCATCGAAATTTCGGCTTTAACATGGGAGACGAGGTCAAACCTTACAGCCCACCGCCATACCGCCTTTACTAATAATTATTGTATGTACTCTCATCATGAATTTTCAAAAAAAAAAAAAAAGGGTTCAAAGGGCTTTAGCGAGCATTAACCACTGCTGGTCACAAATTTTCAAAGGGTTTAAATTTTAACATGAAGGTACAACAATGACATTTGTTGAGAATTAGGGTGCTTGCATTCTTCGATATTACATCGGGTTAAATGATACGTAATCACGGAAATTATTCAGGTCACTATCTTCGTAAGTCGCTAAGGAAGTGGAAGATTATTCACAAGGCACTCCTTTACTGCATAGCTAGGGGACTATGCACATAGCGTTTACATATTAGGCTATCAGCAGAATTTATCCTTCTGCTGCACCTCGTAGTCAGCAGCAGAACACACCAATTAATTTGAGATCACGATTCTGTCCCGTTTTATACCCACTCGGGCCGGGGCAGAACAATAGGCTCTTGTCTGAGGCTACTGGCGAACAGGTTCAATCCGGTTCCAACTAGGTTGCAGGGGACCCGTGTCTCCACCTGGCGGCTGGCAGCTCTGTCCAATTCCTGAGTATGCAGTAATTGGAAGGCTGGCAGGCCGCCATGATTGAGGCAAGTCGAACTACAAAGTGTTTGCTTCGTGCGTTGCGTGCTGCCGATCATGTAAGCCGGTTAGATCATTTGCAGTAATGGATGTCGAGTTTTACAGCCATTTAGGTTCACGCAGTCGTTTGGAATACCGCACTTCAGTTAGTGGTTTGAGGTTAGCTCTGGTCCGTGGACCATGTGTAACATGTGCAACGATGGTGCAGCAATATTACATTACAAACGTGCTTCACAAGAGAAATCTAGATTTAAGACTTGTTTGTAAGGAGCACCTCTACGCTGCAGGTCTTCTGCCTCATTACTACAAAATCCAAAATCAAATAAAACGACGACAAAAAATGATAAAAAAAACAAATCAATAAAAAAAAAAGCAAAGTCAACAACAACTAGGGATAGTCCGATATTGATGTCGGTATCGGTATAATCTGTATTTATCGGTATCGGACCTCTGTAAGGCTTCCGATACATATATTCGTTACGCCGAGAAATGCAAGTCTTCCCTGCAAAACTGATACAAAGCGCGGCAAACGCTAAACCAATGAGAAAAGCAAAGTTATCTGCTCAGTTTGTAATGAAAATGTAGCACATGATAATTCTGACTCTCTTAAGTTTTACAACGACCAACTTAAAATTTAACTGAGAAGATGAATATACTTGAGCCGTAAGTAGGAATAAGAGTAAAAATGCTCTTATTGCGGCATAAAACTTTTCGGATAATCTTAGCAGTTGGAACCACAAAATGAAGTTGCATTTGTATGGAAATTAAACTTTTAGTTGTGATTATTATTATTTTTATTATCGGCATCGACATCGGCACCGGTATCGGTCGGTCGGATCAAATCGGTTTACCCTTCATCGGTATCAGATCGGTAGGTAAAAAGTCATATCGGCCGATCCCTACCAACAACCACACATCATCCAGGCTCCAGGACTCAGCCCTACTACTCACGTAACACTCACACCACTACGAGTTTCCAATAATGGCAGGAGAATTTCCTGAACTTACTGGAGTCGTGATCACGACTATGTAACCTTCATTAGTGGGCTCGGGGAGTTTTTATTATTTCACGGTTTCCTATAGGGCGACTTCAACTAAGTGGCTGACATAGGGGAGTGAAGCGACGATACATTTCCACACCACCTGCTCTGGCCCTGAACAAAAACACACACACTTTCCCAATCCCCCTGTGACACTTCTCCCATTCACTCCCTACTTTTCCATCCACTTCATCCTATTCCTACTACCATCTCCTTCCCCACAATTCAGTTTCCACTCCCTTAACCCCCTTTTAACAACCCTCCCCTTCTCAAGGCCCCCCACCCTCACCCTACACCGGACATACTTCACCGCCAACCTCCTACATGGACTTCCCACTTGGTTCCGCACCATCTCCGCGGTTCCGTCATCCTCTTCTCAACTTCCCACTTCATCATCACTTCCCTACCTTCGAAACTCGCTCACCCAATTTCGTCTGACCACTCCCTTCGCAGTTGTGCTAAAATACGCTGCTTTTGGTTCACTTCGCTCACTCTGTCAGTGCAGGGGAGGATACGGATGGTGCGGCTGCCCCACCCCTCACCCCTTCCTGCCTGGAAATATACATTTTTTTTTACGAGATTTGAATAGTTTATTATAAATTAAATAAGGAAAGGGAGAAAAAAGTTCAGTTTTGTCCGTGCGACTGTTTTTCATTATGAAAACGGAGTCGGGGAGGTAAAACCTTTTTAACATCAGAGCACAAAACAATTCATATGAAAAGCGGGGGCCCCCCCCCCCCTTCACAGAATTCTAGATCCGCCCCTGCATCAGCATATCCTCAAATGGAGTAAACGAGATTCCCGCTGGCTCTAACATGAACAGTTATTTGTTCATTATTCCTCAACATCATAACCGGATTTATGGTTTGTTTATTTTTAAGAACTGCCTCTATAGTGTCCGCGGCCTATCCTGAGTTCGCCCCAGAACGAACACAGATAATAGATTTTTGGTAGCAGAGTGCCTTGTTGGTATCCAAAATGGTTACAAAAACAATGGCGGCCGTTGATGAAAGCCGCTCCCTCCAGGAAGATGTAGCCGCTCATAAAAAAAAACCTGCAGGACTCAAGATGCGCTGCGCACGCAATAGGTAATCCCATGATTCTGTGCAAAGTTTCGTTTTTATAAGGCAAGTAGTTGTCGCATAATGTGATTTCTTTCGTTCCATTAGGGTTTCATCACAGAGAGCCCCGGGGCTTGCTTCGCTCCATTAAGGGCTTGACCATAGAAATTCGACGCGTTATCCGCTTAGCCTTCAATTCTGCCACCATCAGTCGTGCTCCCAGCACGGTAGCGCGCGGCAAGGTTCACCATCGAGAAGCAATCTCACCTCTTTTGGAAGGACAGCGACAAAGTCCACCACCAACGAAGTCCCTCTACGACAGGCTGGGCCACTGTCATTCTCTCCCGTCAAGTTTGATCATCATCAGGCTATGCCACTTTTCGAAAATGGTGCAGAATGTCGGAACCTCACCTGACATTCAGACCCCTTTTCATTCTTGATTCGCTCCCGTCAGTGTGCACACCGACGACAAGCTATGCCATGTTTAGAAAATGGGACATAATATCGGTACCACCCTCAACATGCATGCAGAAATTTCAGGAATTTCTTTCTGAAATTTGTGTCTGAAGTTTTAAAAAAATATATGTTGGTAGTGTTTTTCTGATTTTTCAGGAAAACATCATTGTTATACATAAATTTTTGCCTTTCAGAGATTTATTCCATATAAATATTGTATTTTCAGTGCAATTTCTGAGATTTGCGTGTATTTTTGGCACCATTTATTGGTATGTACCTCGAAATTTTGTCTTGCAACGTGTCAGTTTACTTCACTCATTTTTTATTGTTTTTGTTATTGAATTAAGTTTCATCACAGTCCATTTGGAAAATGATGTCTAATGCTCTACATTAATTGTTGGTGTGCAAGTTGAAACCATTCAGCTCAGCAAAAGCAACAAACAAGCCTGCATTTTCAACAATTACTCATGATTTACGACAAGTACTGCATTGCAACAACAACCCGACCGAATGTTGACGCACATCGTCAAAATCAAATCAACCTGTCACTCTCACCGTCTATACGCGGTGAGCCATTGTTTAGATACGGGTACCTTGCCGGCGGCCACAATGATTGTGTCAACAATGAGCATCAAAGCTACAATTGGACAACAGCATCATTATGACCGTCGACAGAGGTCAGTGGCGGTTTAAGCGGCTACATCGAGCGAGAGCGTATTCCCCCCCCCCCCCCCCTTCAGCGCTAAAAATTTTGGTTAATGTCGTTCTCATGCTAAGCGTGGAGAAAAATATTTGCCCAACACATTTGCCCTTCAAAATTATTTGTTCATTTACCCACGAATTAAGTTTTCGATCTCATCCCAGGAAGATCCCGAATGAAGAATTCTTCTAAAGTGAGCTTTGGGGCACTAAAAGGCATTGAAGGTATTTAACTATTTACGTAGTAAGTAAGATCAGATGTCAAAGATGGGATTCGATGTGTGGTCCCCATGTTCGTTGGCTGCTGAAAGAATATTTTGACAACAGCGGTTGTTTCATGGGCTCCAGAAGCCAGAAAAGGTAGCAAAATGGCAAAAAATGTTAAAGTTTCAGAGACTTTGCCCTAAACCCCCCTGGGGAAGCTTACAGTGCTCCCCCAGACCCCTAGCTGGGGTTCCAAGACTGGCCTGCAGCAGCACCCCCTTTCAGGAAATCTTAGATCCGCCACAGACAGAAGTATGACCGTGCTTCCGGCTGTACCATTGTTGAGCCACCGGAAGTCTCTTGCCGTCCAAGAACGGAAGTACGCACTTTTCGCCCCGTTGGGAGTGCACATCTCTCTCGGCTTGTTAAAACATAAGAAAATAATTTTCGTGCACGTCTTAACTTAGAAACACTTTGCATCCTAACACAACGACCACCAGTCCATAATCATTTGATGCCTAATAATAAACAGTTTTCGGAATATATACCAATCCTTCACAAATTTGGAATCGCAAATTTCTCCCACCAGGGCCATCCCACATAAATAGCCGCCACCTCCGCTCTACAAATCACTTCTCCCCTGCTTCGTTAGGGAGAGGTCCTCCCAGTTCAGCTTTTGCGCTGACTGGGCTTCACTTTTATCTTTTTTAACTTTTTATTTTTTATCTTTTACTGCTCTGGCTTGCTTTTCTTTAGAATGGGAAACCATTTAAGTGTATCTTGTTGACTTGTAGCTTATGCTATAAAATATATTTTTGCTTGACAACGGGATGACAAATCCCGAAACGTCGCATTTTACTGTATACATGTGCACTTGCTGGCTTTTTAAAACGTTAACGTTAACGTTAATTAAAACATAACCACGTCAACGACCCATTTGGATTAAGCCTTATTAGGCCTGTTCGTTTGTAAACCTCCGAAATGTCAGTAAACCTTATCTTCAACCATGATTTATTCCTACAGTTTACCTAAGCATCATTAGTTCAGCCATCCGCCACGTTTACGCATATTTATCGGCGCATATTTATTTAACGTCCTACTCCATAAATCAGCCTTCTGTGGCTTTTGGTGTTTCATGAAAATTATGAATGGCCAAATACCGTACCTGAATAGTTTCTGAGAGCGTTTCATCCCTAAAACGTTTTGGTTGATGCTCGGAAAACACGAACTACGTTAAGCCTACCGTCGTAATCCAATTTCAACACAGGCGTGAAGAGGCTCTATCGCATCGCTAACTCTCTCTCCACTGACTAATGTGGGTGGATTTTACCATAACTCTATCAGAACTCTTTTATGACCCAGTATATATAGTCTCATTGACTCTGAGAGATTAGTGTCAAAGCCTATTCATACAAATTATAATACAGCAAAAAGTGCACGACTGAGAACACCTTCCTAAAAGTATCAATTGCCACAGTGGAATAATGCATATGGAACTAGAAATAAAAATTATTATGTGCCACACTGAGTACATAAAAGAGTTCCGTAGGAACTTTATATACTCAAGATATTGGGAATTACCTAAAATAATGTAATATCATTATACTTTTTATTCTTATGACGATTTACCCATTACGTATACTTTTATTGTTAAATGTTGATACTTAATTTAGTCTTTACCAATTAGACTAATTACACCAATGTCTTAACTTCATTGGTAAAGATCTCTCATATTTTTGTGTCATTCATAATTGTTGTTTGTATTGCGCATACAAGCTCTAACAGCTTCGTCCTTTGTCTTGTTTGCTGAATAAAATTATTATTATTATTATTATTATTATTATTATTATTATTAGCGGGGCCCGTGCATGCTGCACGGTGCATTCAGTCTCCCGGTCTTAGCCTCTCCCAAGTTTGGTCTTCTTAGGACAGTAAATCGCGTTTGCAATATTTCATTGTTTGACTGATCCTTTAATTTTACTCATCCACAACGCCTCCTAGCGTGAACCTGACCAATCCTCCTCCGTACACTAACATATGAATATCTCATTTGATGTAAGTCTTAACGGGACTTCCCCCTCTATCTCCCTCCCCCTTCCCTTTCTGCTTATGCTGCCTTTCCCTCTCTTCTTTTCTCCCCCTCCCCTTTTCACTCCCTCTTCTACCCTCTCCTCCCTTGCCACAACCCTCCCATGTTTGGGGCAAGGGACAATGTTAACGACACACAACAGGACATTCACTACGTTTACATGACCACTTCGAAGCGCTTCAGAGGGATGCGCATCGCGTCCGTGTCGCCTCCGTGGGTCTTGTAAACACCCGTTCGTGGCGCTTTCTCTGTTCGTGGCGCTTTCCCCCAATGCGCTTCACGGAGGTGGTTTGAGAGTCCGTATCGCATCGTCTTTGTGCAATCGCACAATCGCAATCGCATTGAGCCGAACGCCTGGTAAAGATGGCGGACACAGTTACTGCACCCACGTAATTTGTGCTAGTGCCATTCGAATTTTAGGTAAATAAACTGAAAATGAGTGTGCATGACTAGGAAGACCACTAAGTTTTGATTACATTTGGTTACTTGGGTCTAAGCTGACCTTGTTTACAACATGCAGGGGGTAGAGCAGCGTGGGACTTGCTCACTCTTCGCCAAAGGGAGGGTAGGAAGAAAGGGTTTTCCGATCGCACTGGTCGAATCGCCTTCCTTAGCGGATTGGCCCTAATCGCTATCTTTCGTCCTGTAAACAGGTGCCGTTTTTTGATGCGTATTTCAAAGCGCATCGCTAAAATGCGCTTTCTTGTGGCCATGTAAACGTAGTGATTGTTAACGAGACCCTTCCATAGATATTTTGGAAGTGTTAACGGGACTTCTCTCTCTTCTCCCCTTTCCCCTTCTCCCCTACTCTTCCCCTCTCTTCTCTTCTCCCCTCCTCCCCTTCCCCGTTTGTTTCCCCCTCCCCTCCACTTCCCTCTTTTCCCGTCTCCCCCATCGACCCCCTCCCCCACCTCTTCTTCCCTCATCCGTCTTCCCTCCCTTGCAACAACCCTCCCATGTTTGTTCAAGCGAACAATGCTAACGGGACATTTCCGCCGAGATTTACCTGTGTTTTGCTAAATGCTAAAAATCCCTATTATTCTAAGTCTCCGCCAACTTAGAAACAATGCACGTCAGTACCACGCACCGCCAAATCGTTATAAGTAATTTCCCTTCATTAACAGAGGTATCAACGTTTGCGAATGTAGTGATTGTTGCTGCCCACTTTAAAGCAATTCGCAGGGCGTAAGGCGAAAGGCTAAGGCTCTAGACAATGAAATTCAAATTCAAACCAATTCAACTTCACTCTGCAAGTCAGCATCTACAAAATAAATGCGCCTTTCCATCGTATCAGGCTGCCAACAACCTATCGTCGTTTGGTTTAAAGTTGTCTGCATAAAGCTGAAACACGGTTTTTTTTTAATGTTTTTTTTAGCTCATCAACAAAATCCAAAAGTCAAAACCTATAGCCAGCCGACAAAGCCACATTCACACGAACAGACACTGTTTGCAACATAGCAGTGATTCGCGACTAGTATATGGGTGTCTAGGTGGTTAGGGGTGATGTTCTGGCTTTTGGTTTAGGAGGGTAACTTAGGTTAAGTTTTAGTTAAGTACGTTCGTGTGAGCAGATGTATGTAAACCTCCTTAGGCTCAATAAAAGAAGTAAGTAAGTAAGTGATTCGAGACGAGTCATGTAGTCAAGTTCAAAAGGATTGTTGAACGTGTTTCCAGTAATTGGTTTTCACTTGCGTTGTCCTTTCCTTTGTCCGAAATTAGTCACGCGAACAGACACTGTTTGGAAGGTAGCAATGATTCGCGATGGTCAGCCTCTCCCGGTGTTTGGCCTTCTTCGGAAAATAAATCGCGTTTGCAATATTTCATTGTTTGACTGGTCCTTTAGTTTTACTCGACCACAATGCGATCCGGTGTGAACCTGACCCAGTCTCCTCCATGTAATGACATGTGAATATCTCGTCAGATGTAAGTGTTAACAGGACTTAACCCCTCTTCGTCCCTCCCCCTCCCTTTTCTACTTGTGCTCCCCTTCCCCTAGCTTCTCTTCTCCCCTCTTCCTCTTCCCCTTTTCTCCCCACTTTTCCCCTTCCCTCCCATGTTTGTTCAATGGGACAATACTAACGGAACTTTTCCGCCAAGATTTTGGAAGTGTAAACTGGATTTCCCTCTTCTCACCCTCCTTTCTCCCTCTCCTCTACACCTCCTCTACTGCCCTCCCCTCCAATGCTACAACCCTCTGATGTTTGTTCAATTTTCTCTTCTCCCCTACCCTTTCCCCTTTTCCTTCACCTACCTTCTTCTCTGCCCGTCTCCCTCATCTCTTCTCTCCTCCCCTCCTCCCTTTTCTCTCCCTTGCCACAACCCTCCCATGTTTGTTCAAGGGGACAAAGTTAACGGGACGCATATCTGTGTTTTACTGAATGATAAAGCACCATATCACTGAGAAAGTCAGCATTCAGTATGCATGCAAGCCCTTGTATGCTGTAAGATAATCTCCGTGACTGTTTCAAGTTCAAGTTTTCTGAGAGCATTACACGGCCACAAGTGTCAGCATTCAGTACGCATGCAGGCCCCTGCTGTAAGATAAACTCCGTGACTGTTTCAAGTTCAAGTTTTCTGAGAGCATCACATGGCCACAAGTGTCAGCATACAGTATGCTTGCAGGCCCCTGCTGCAAGATAATCTCCGTGACTGCAACAAGTTCAAGTTTTCTGAGAGCATTACACGGCCACAAGTGTCAGCATTCAGTATGCTTGCAGGCCCCTGCTGTAAGATAATCTCCGTGACTGCTACAAGTTCAAGTTTTCTGAGAGCATTACACGGC